>ML685969.1:561161-612223 GCA_007922175.1 Pelusios castaneus
GTGCCTACCATGCACTGCTCTTGTATCGCAAAGGAGCGTTCACACGGGTGAACGCTCCTTTGTGATATGAGAATGTGTGTACACACGAAAGCGCTATATTTATAGCGCTTTCTTTGTCCCACAATAGCTTATTGAGGGACAAGTTTGTCGTGTGTACATAGCCTCAGATTTGGCACCTGGTTATAGTAGCTACTCTATAGAGAGCAGAAAGATAGTTCCTGCCCTGAAAAGTTCACAATATGATCTATTAAGATATTGCTGTTTGTTCCTCTTGCACTGTCTGAACAGACTGACAACTCCTATGAAATACAGAGCTAAATCTCACCATTTGCAGAGCTACACAACCCTCATTTGTCTTGGAAACAGAAAAGAGAAATCACATTTTTAAGTTTGTCTGTAAAAAGGCTGTCCTGTCTTCTGACGTTTTCTGTCTCTGCTGGAATGATAATGCTTCCCAGAACTGAAAAATGACTGGCGTTAAAATACTACTGTAATCCTCACCACATCCTGGACTGCTGAAGTCAGCACAACATCTAGGTCACCACATTTAATGTGACAAACTGCAGCTGGCACCAACCAAAAATCAGTTGTATGTACAAATCTATTAAGAGTAAGAATTACAAGAAAAGTTTGTTGCTATAGTTTTTAATCAACTCAGCAGTAATACAAATAAATAATAGATTAAATGTCAATGTCTAAATGAGAAATACTTTGCTTTAAGCCTCACCAGTGAGTTGATTTGTCAAAATTATGAATACTGGCCCCATAATCTGAGTCATTCTCCAGGGTGGTGACAGGACCTGGAGAACACAGACTCTCATCCATTGTCAAAAACTGGGTTACTAGAGAGAAACTAACAGGAGGAGCAAGTCAGATAAAAATTCTTTTAATAAATAAATATGTGAAGTACTGACTTATTGAATGTTCCTCCTTCCCTCCCCCCATCATATAGAGAGTGATCCCTGCCAGTAGGAAACCAGGAATATATTCAAATAATAAAAACATTCATTGGGTAAAGGCCTGAATTGCTAGCTGGAGACATACATCCATCAGACAGACAGAACAGACAGATAGCTCTTTGTCAGTCACAACAACTCAGAATTCAGCCATGCAGAGAAGGATTAAGTTAAGGAAGGGCCTGATACAATTCTCAGTAAATCGGAATTCTACTAAAATCAATGAAAACACTCCCACTGATTTTAACAGGAGATGAATAAAATCCCAAATGATTCCTTCTGGCTAGGTAATATCTTGTGGAATTAGTTAGAGAACTTAACACCTGCATGGAACTGGTCAGAGATACTCAGTTTTACCAGAATCCATATGCATGGAGGATATTTGACAGCTCCCTTCTGATTATAAGAGAATTAGGGCTATAGAGTGTGAAAGTCATCTTTGGGAATTTCTGTAGTGTTCACTTTGAGTAACAGCTTACACCTGAAAGAACGAATCAGAAGGGAATTAGGGGAAAGAGATGCCACCTCACCATTGACAAGACGGCTTTATCTGCAGTTTTGCTAGAACAACCATTTCTCTGAGAGACAGAGAGAGTAGTATATACAGTTCTTTCAATAACTGACAGACTACTTTGCGGAAGACAGAAGATTGAAAAGCACTATATGAAATTTCTTTTGGCAAGAGCAGAAAAATTGCCATATTACAACACTAAAAAAAGGAAAAAAGAAACCCCAAACTGGTTTCTATCACTTAGTTAACCTGAAGTCTAGTCTGTTCATAAGAAATATCTGGAAAGGCTGGGAAACACCCAGTTCAATTTCTTTCTTCTTTAAACTGAAATGAAGAAATGCCTTACACAATTCTCTCCTCTTGTGTTTTCTTGGCATCAGTTTGCAATAGGCACTCAATCATTTCTAATTCCTGTGGTTTTTGCTGAAAAGACATTAATCACTACTAACTCTGAGGCCCTATTCAGCCTGACTTGCCAAACCATATTTCAGAGCTGTGCTCTCACTCAACCTTATCTTCTTATGATTTTTAATGTTTATATCTTTAAGCATGGTTGTAACTCACTCTGGACCTATCCACACTGGCTAACCAACCCATTCACTGAGCTACTGTTTCCAAGCAGAACATCGATGGGATGCTTATCATGCAGATAACATATGTAATTCCCTGGGAATTTAGCTATCTCCTTGCTAACAGTTGTCAAATAGAGCTGTTACTTTGCAATGGAATGCAGGACCAATCTCAGAAACCACCCACATAGTGATCAGATTACTCCCTCCGCTGAGCTTTGATTACTTTTTCCTCTTCTGATTGTACTTTCGGCACTCATCTCAGTCCTTCTCTTTTTCACCTGCAACAGCTCTGAATGGGTTGCTGAAGCTGCAGACCTTACTGCAGTGAACTTCACAGGCCCAGTGAGAGGCCAGGGATGAAGATCTGCTTGGTAGTGGAAAGAGATGGTGAAAGAAAATATTTAGATATTCATTTGCATAAGCCCTCTCTACACGAGGCCAGATCACACAAGCATCAATTTGAGCCAATACAAACTGGGCGTATAAGTAGAACATGTGTTCTGTGCCACTGTATAAAGCAGAAATAAGATTAGGGACTTTTCCTATTGATCTTAAGGGGAGCAGAGTTAATTCAGTGCCAAGTGCTTTTGCAAATCCTACCCATACACTATAGAACTGATTTCAGTAAATAGAATAGCCAAGGGACTTTTAAAATTATATACAGGGTCTATGTAAAAGGTCTGTCAATCAAAATTTTTATTTGTCTTTTTATGTCTCATTTTATTGTTATTCCTTTGATCTTTAAATGCATCATTGCTAGTGATGGAGGGTAATGTAGATAGATTCACGACCTATCACTATAATATAATCTGATAACCTGGAGATTTCTTTATTGCGCTAAAAGCAGGCATAAAGAGATAAACAAAAAAGAAAAGGGTGAGATTTTATTTTTAAAAGGTCTTAAAATTATACTCACTGCTTGTAGATGACATGCGGCTGTACTCAGACCTGCAAGATAAAAAAATCTTAGTTCAGCAGGGTTGTACCATATTTAAATCTTTAAAAGATCATGTAAAATTTGGCAAAGAAAGTTACAGACTTAATTTAATTTGCTTTAATCTGTCAGACTGCTTAAAACCTACATATTGATATTTTTTGCAGTAAAATAACTCACTAAGGAAAAGATTTTGAATGTGGCCTCAGGGTAGCTAACATTTTGCAGGAATGTTAAGAATATGTAGCGACTCTATGCAACTAGCGGAGCAATTCTACTTGAAGCTGTAACTAATTTTTCAATACTGCTGGATTTTGATCCTCCTACATCTCTAATAGCCCTAAAAAGCTTAGGCCCTGAAATTTCTAATGTGCATTCTATAGAGAGAGAATAAATTGAATTGCCCTTTGTGCAAAGTTTGAAGAAAAGCAGAAAATTGGTCTTAGAGATATGAATCAATGATGAACGAGATTTTTACATTTTGGAAAAGCCTTTTCAGCCTTTTTTCTTCTCCATAATGTCATAGCTCAGTAACACTTTGGTCTAGAACAGTGGTCGGCAAACTGCTGCTCGCGAGCCACAAGCGGCTCTTTAGCCCCTTGAATTTGGCTCTTCTTGGTGCAAGCCTTGGTCCCTTTAAGTACAGACTGCTGCTGCGGCCGGGCCCGGGAGATTGAAATCTCCCGCCCTGAGCATGCTCAGACAGAGCGTGCTCAGGGTGGGAGCGGCCTGGCAGAGAAGCAGCTCTGCCGGGCGTCCCCGCAGCTGCGACCCTCCGGCCAGGTAAGGGGCCTGGAGGGAGGCCTAGAGAGTGGTCGGGGGACGAGGAGAGTGGTTGGGGGGGGGGCGCCGCTGCCGCCGCCGCCTGGAGAGGGGTGGAGGGCCCTGGTAAGCCGCGGCAGAGCCGGCCTCGGGGCTGGCCGTCCCCGCCCCCAGGGTGGGACAGGCAGACCCTGCCTGTCCCAGGCTGCTGGGGCAGGGAGGTGGCTGCAGCCGGCCGTGTGCCTCGTTCCCGGGGCCGCGATCATCGTCCGGGGCTGGGATGGGTCCGCAGCCAGCCAGCCAGCCAGCCAGCCGGCCGGCCGGCCAGCCAGCCAGCCAGCCTCTTCTTCTTCTTCTTCTTCTTCTTCTTCTTCCACAAATACAGGAAACGTTGTGGATTGAAAGAAGATGTAGTGTCAAGAATTGAGAAAGGTATGTTGAGATGGTTAGGATTTAATAACAATGTACCTTCCTATATATTTTAAGTTTAAAAAATTTGGCACTCAAAAGAAATTTCAATCGCTGTTTTGTTGATATTTGGCTCAGTTGACTAAAAAGTTTGCCGACCACTGGTCTAGAATCTCACATTAGTTGTACTCAAAGTATTTTGAAGGGGGCTGGGTAGTTAATTTTGTAGTTGTTCACAATATAACATTGCTGTTCAATGGAACATTTAATTCAATCCTGAGGGGACTAATATATTTAATGTATTAATATATTTAATATATTTTATGGTCACCAATTAATAAGATTTCACTTTACAAATCAAAATACAAGTCCTTTTGATTGTGACTTGTGGCTGAAAGTTTGTCAATGAGATTTTTCCTAGAAATCACAGGTTATTCACAATGCATTGACAACTCTTTCAGTATTGCTTTATTTTATGTTTTTTTAAAGCTCTAGATCCTGGAATCAAGTGAGTATGTGAAATTCTCAGCTTTTCTTTTTAAAACGTAAATTTTTAGCCCTCGTGTTTGCTGAGAAAAACTTGAAAAGTAACCTAAAAGACTCAGAAATAAGAAGACATGACATGCACTGACAACTTGCTCATGGAATCAGAAAAACAAAAAGACCCCAAAACAGTACATTGAAGTCTTTCCCCAATAATGATAGCTAGCTGGAGTACTTGCACTCTGGAGCTCTTATAAATATTTTAAGGCTTCTAGGTACTATATAAAATCAACATTTCATTTTGACAAGTTCATAAGTTTAAACAAGTTGAATACAGAAATAAGATCACCAAGGTCATTTAGTCCAGCTTCCTGACATGCCGTTTTGTTCCCCTAGTTCATTTTCTGAAATTGTTCTCATCCCCATTTTATATATTCCAAGTGATGAGACTTCTACCAATGCCCACAGGAAACTTCCACAGTCTGTGCTCACTGAAATCTATAGCAAAGCTATCAGTGACTTTAATGCTGATGAATCAGGGACACAGTCTCTGGCAGTACTGGAGACAGGGGCAGGACTTTGTGGCAGCCACTACGAGGCAGTTTTTAAATGAAGGATATTATTCTTCAAAAGGGAAGGGGAATTCAAGCAACAGTGTGTAACGAGGACCCATCTTCTATCTACATGGAATCATTTGCAGACTTTCCAGGTTCCTTAGGGTGAGGTAGTAGGGATAACAAGGGTTTTGAAACAAGAGGTAGTATAGGAGAGAGGGGACAGGAGGGAACGGATTGTTCCACACACTTTCCTGTCATTGTTTCTATTTATTCACTTAACAGCCCCTCTTTCCTCCCAGGTACAAAGAAGCCCTGGAGAAGGAGACTTTGAGATCAGGAAAGAAAAATCATGTAAGAGCTGACAGCCCTTCTGCTTACCCAGCACTGACATGATGACACCTATTGTACTGAGATTCTCCCCTATCCCCTTTTATCTAGGAACTATTCTTTCGCATCACAGTTATACCTAAAAGTTTCTTCTCTTCCTTAAATGAACTCTTGTTAAAATGGGGCACATAAGGAGAATAGCATGGTATAGTGTATCTTCTTCTTCTTCCCCCATCTTCTTCTTTTGTATGGCTTGGGTAGGGAGCAACAATTACAAATTTCCAGAGGGGTTATTAAGCACCCAGTCTGCCAAAGGCAGCAGATTCTGTGCTGAATTTCACATTTATATTTGCCCTCTGCAAGAGATGGTTGCCATAACAGGCAAAGGGTTCTATATTTCTCAGGTCCTCTCTGCTCATATAGATCTTCCTTGCTTGATCTGATGATTGACCAGGAGCAGGTTGGAGGAGGACTTTTGTTTCGCCAAGGTTCAGGGTTAGCCCTAAGCTTTTGTAAGCTTCAAAGCAGTAATTAAGGGCTGCTTGTAAATCCTGCAATGAATGTGCAACTACAGCACAATGATCTGCGTACTGAAGTTCAGTTATTATTGCTAATGTTACTTTAATCCTAGCACAGATGCAAGAAAGGTTGAAAAGGCTGTTGTCAGTCTGATATTGGAGTCCAATTCCCAATGGCAGATGATCTTAGATTACTGTTTTCATAGCCATTAGGAAAATGGAGAAGAGAGTGGGTGTGAATGCACAACATTGCTTTATGCCAGTTCGGATAGCTAAGGGCTCAGACGTAGAGCCACTGCACAGGACGTAGGTGGTTATCTGGTCATGGAGTAGTCTTACAGTAGTGATAAATTTAATTAGGCAACCAAACTTTGACATGATCTTCAACAGAACCTCATGGTTGACAGAGTCGAAGGCATTTGATCTTGCCATCATCAGTAACCCTATCAGGAGTGTAAGATTCCTGACAGCATTGCTCTGTGGTTCTCTAGTACACACAAGCTTCTCCACCAGGCCAAGGTGGCAGCCCAGGGAGAAGTGACTTTCACTAAAAGGATTAATAATTAATTCTTTGAAATGTAAGTGGAAAAGCTCCTTATAGTTAGTTTCAAATAAATTCTAATTGAAGAAGGGGAGAATTAGAGCTTTGACTATTTTATAGTCATGATGACTCTAATAAGGTCAGAAGGGACCAATATGACCATCTAGTCTGACTTCCTGCACTATGCAGGCCACAAAACCTCACCCACCCACTTCTGTAATATACCTCTAACCAAAGACTGAGTTATTAAAGTCCTCAAATCATGATTTGAAGACTTTAAGGTACAGAGGATCCACCAGCAAGTGAGCCGTGTGCCATGCTACGGAGGAAGGCGAAACCCCCACACAGCCTTTTAGTAAGTAAGTTGTTAACTCTTTAAAGCTTCTGGTTCTGGGAACTATCCACATGCATTAAAAACCTTATGAAAGGCTTCAGTCCTGCACTCACTGAATTCAACTGAAGTTTTATCATTGACTTCAAAGATAGCAAGACTAAGTCCTGGGCTTTAAAAAGTATATACACAACAAGTTCTAAAATTATGTAAAAGATCGTTTTGTTTTGGTACTTCAGCTCAAAAATACAGCGTTGCACAGAAAACAGTGCCTTTTGGTTCATATAAAAGGCAATGAATCATAATATCCATGTAGATTAATTTCAGTAAAACTAAGAGGGAAAAAAAATCATTGCAAATCACTCTTTCAGATAGCTTAGTATTTATTTTTCATTTTAAAATATATTTTATATGTACATATATCATCATCCCCCTTATTTGTTCTGTCCCCCTTCCCCCTAATCTTCTTTCTACTTAAAGAAGTGACTATATATAAGAAAAAATAAGGCCATGTATATTTCTCCCTTTCTAAACATTCAGTTCTTCTCAATATCAAATGGGTGTTCTGCCAAAGACTGGAGCTGCATGTGGTCCTTTATTTTGGGGGTGGAGAGAGTGTTCAATAATAACTGAAATGAGGTAGTGATTTTGAAAATCCAGAATGACATTGTTCCAAGAAACAGATACATTTGGTTTAGCCAAAGGTGATGCTGAGCTCTTTTGAATCTCATTAATATACAGCCAATACAAACTAATTGGTTTATATGTTCTATTGTCTTTATTTAGGTACTTGGCAACTTGGCCCAATCCATTCTTATTGGATTCAGTAACTTAAAATATACTATTTTGTTCTGTAGCCTTCTTTCCAACTTGATTGACTGAAGAACACAAAATAGCACAAAGATATGTTCAAGTGGATTTGTAAAGTGATCATTTAAAACTGGAATCAATCTCTGCTGTAGAATTGTTCCAAAGGGGTAGCCGTGTTAGTCTATTGCAGAAAAACAAACAGAGCTCTGTGGCACTTTTAAAGACTAACAGATTTATTTATCGCATGAGCTTTCATGGGATTTTCTCCCACAAAAGTTCATGCAATAAATAAATCTGTTAGTCTTTAAAAGTGTCACAGGACTCTGTTTGCTGTAGAATAGGGATTAGTCTACTGTTGCTATACGCCACAATATCAGCTCAAGAAAAAATACATTTAATGGAACTACTTCATGAACTATTGAGGTAGTTGCTATATAACAGTTTCAGCAATATAGATATATTTTTATATAAAGCTTATGCTTCAAGAGAGATGAAAACGGTTCACGAAGTCTGGATTTGCTAGAATGTTAGTGTGCCATTGTTCACTGAATGATAGAAAGAGAACACTTTAGATTTTATAATAAAACCGCTATTGAATTATTTTGACAGTCGTTCTAAGAATACTTAAGAGTATTCAGTACGTCAGTATGACTGCTGAACATAAAAACAGTTGTCAATTGATTCTTTTCATCATTGAAGTAGCTGAGTTTTTTCAATACTAGAATGGAAACTGTTAGATGACAAAGAAGGAGCACGGCTTTCTGAAAGAATATGAAGCAAACAATGAGCAGGCTTGACAGAATTCAATTTTTATTTTATTATAATTCTGACAGATAATATTGATACTTTTAAATTGATAAAACAATTGAAAAATGTTTTAATGTTCATAGTCAAGGGAAATCATAGAGGGGTTCAGATAATTACTTAATGACAGACAATAAGATTCAAAAAGTTAAAACTTTATAACCATTAAAACACAAACTGTCAACATCACGTGTCAAAATATACAAAGTAAATAGCTTTAAATCAACCTCTAGTCAAACAAAGCAGGAACTGCCTGAAAACTGTCTGTCAATTTCTATTATCAATGGAAATATTTTTTCATCAGTTTGTATGTGTATGGTGAAATAATGTTTATTGACATTTATCGATAAAAATCTAATCCTTCCGAACCTAAATATGAGCAGTTGGTTCAGTAGGTAATAAATAAATAAAATAATATTGTTGCATATGCCTCTTTCATGTGTTTGTCATAGACTAACATCTGTTAAACATAGTCAAAATAATAATGACAATGCAATGACCTATTCTGAAGACATATATCAGTGTAAAGCATTCTAGCTGATAAATTATCATATGTCATGGTTCAAATTCCCCCAAACAGTCTTTTCTTCTAAAGCTACATGTTTGAATGTCGAAAGTGTGACAGGAATGCAACACACAATCATCTAACAGCTCATCAATGCCAGACATAAGCAGCTGTCATTAAGGTCTAAGGCTAATGCCACCATCTGGGGTAAATCCTTCTCAGTCCCCACCGCCCCCAACAAAAGACAGGTTTTTCTGTGTTGGAAGAGCACGGTAAATTAAAAGTGACTTGACATGTCAAAGGTTTTTTGAACTTTGACCCAGCTATGAATTAGCTGATTATGTTGTTTTCTTTTTATTCACATTCCTGATTCCCAAAGGGTGAAATGAAAAGCCTGTTGCCCCACAAACAGGAGAAAAAAAAGTGTGGGTTTTTCTCCCTTTGTGCTGAAGACAGATAAAAAACATTAACCTTCAGGGATTTATAATGTCCACAATATTGTAACTATTTAAGGTGAAAGGAAAAAGAGCCCACAATCCCTCATGAGTACTGAAATGTTCAATTTATAATGAAGGTTTTCATTCTGCTCATTTGATTATGTTGGATATAAAAGGAAATTATAAACCTAATCCCATTTTGATTTGAATCTTTTTTTTAACCTGCAGTATTTTCAAATTGTTTGCTCTTTGCATCTCCACAGCACTGGTGCTTCATTGTTTTGTCACACTTCCTTTCTCCTACACTATCATAATGACATGTCTCTCACACATTGCAGAGGGCATAAATCACCAGCACCCGTTTGAGGTCAGAATCCTCCTCTTTCCCTGAATTTCACTACGGGACTCAGAAGCAATGTGAACCCATGACCGCTGTGGGAGAGGGAGAGAGAGAAAGCCTCTTCTTTATTCCCTGAACTCCTGCATGCAGCCAGGGACCAAAGTGAGTCGGGAACAGGAATGCTTTTCACCCCTCTGACCCCTTCATAGCTGGAGAGGCAGCACCTGTTGTACACAGGTACTACCGAATGCATCTGTGTAGGACACAAGCTAGAGAGAAAAAGACCAGACAAGAAGCCAGGAGGTACTGACGTGGGAGGGAAGAGTGGAGGGATGACTTTCAAGCCTCTTTGCGGGACCCAAAAAAAGATCTAGAACAACTGGGACAGGATGGAGAGATGGCAAGCTCCCTTTATCCCATTGGAGCCAGGGGATGTGCACAGTAAAGAAGCAGCAAGGGCTAAAGGCATCGCACTATGCTCTCCCTCCCTCCCACTAAAGACAAAAGATGAGACCAAGAAGTAATGCAGGGCTGCAAATCCCTTGTCCACAGCAGTGCCACGAGAGGAATCAATCCCATCTCCTCAGAGGAGGCCAAGTGACAGGAGAAGACAGCAGCATCTGAGGTAGGGCTGCAGGGGAAATGTCTCCGCATTGGGGAGGGGCAGACGGCTGCAGCAGCAGTAGATGGGAGTGGGGAACAGTAGGAGAAAGGGCTTGGAGAAAGTATCATCTTGCAATTAAAACACTGGGTGATCCTCAGGAGATTTGGGCTCTGTTCCCTGGCTCTGCCACAGCCTTCCTGTGTGACCCTGGCCAAGTCACTTGCTGTGCCTGCATCAGTAAAATGAGAATGATAAGACTTGCCTGCTTCAACTGGATGTTTTGAGGGTCAACTCTTTGAGATTGTGAGGTACTCTGATGCTATGAGATAGAAATACCTCCTGTTACCCCACGGAACTAAACAGGAAGAGCAATACGTGGGAGCAGGCTCAGAGACTCCCCCACCCTCGCTCCATCCCTTTGTGGAGTTGGGCAGGAGGTGACAGCAGCTGGAAGGTGAGAGCCCCACTGGCCGCAGCTGTTCCCACTTTTATGCACAGCAGCATATTTGAATTCCTGGGCATGTCCCCTGAGAGCCCCTGTGTTGAGCTTGCACACTCCTTCGTTTGCCTGTGTCTGGCACACAGCAACACTGGAATACAATATAGCAAACAGTGAGGAAAATGGAGTTGAAATCAAAGGGGCACTCAGGGCAGGCCAGCTTCACCAATATAGAATCATAGGACTGGAAGGGACCTTTAAAGGTCATCTTACCCAATCCTCTGCACTTAGGACAGGACCAGGCATTATCTAGAGTCTAGGCCATCCCTGACAGGTGTTTGTCTAATATGTTCCTAAAAATCTCCAATGGTGGAGACTCCACAACCTCCACAGGCAACTTATTCCAGCTTAACTACTTTGACAGTTAGATATTTTTTCCTAATATCCGATCTAAACTGCCCTTGTTGCAATTCAACCCTATTCCTTCTTGTCCAATTTTTCTCCCTCGTCCTTGTAACAACCTTTTAGGTACTTGAAAACCGTATCATATCCTACATCACGTCCCACTCAGTCTTCTCTTGTCCAGACTAAACAAACCCAATTTTTTAAAATCTTCCCTCATAGGTCATGTTTTCTAAACCTTTAATCGTTTTTGTTACTCTTCTCTGGACTTCCTCCAATTTGTCCACATCTTTCCCGAAATGTGGCTCCCAGAACTGGACTCAATTCTCCAGAGGAGGACTAATCAGCACAGAAATGTGCCAGAAATCATCCTCCCTCCCCCACCACCTTATATATTGGACAAACAAGACAGTCTCTGCACAAAAGAATAAATGGACACAAGTCTGACACCAGAAATTACATTCAAAAACCAATAGGGGATCACTTCAATCTCCCTGCTCACTTTATTGATGGTTTGTTAATAGCTGTGCTCAAACAAATGGATAACAAATTCAAGCTTCAAAGAGAAACTGCAGAACTGGAATTCATATGCAGATTTGACACCGTTGCCTCAAGGCTAAACAGAGACTATGGATTTTTTTCTCATTACAACAGGTGATTTGATCTCACCTTTCTCTATATGCTGTTCCCCAGTGTTTGAATCTTAACATCGGCTTTGATTTGCTCTTACAGCCTGATTTGATCCTATGACTTACAATACCCTGCATTTATTTTCTTCCCATTCAGTAAGTTCCCCATCTTCAAAGTGTCTGATGAAGTGGGATTTTCTCCCCTGAAAGCTCATGCGAAAAATAGATTTGTTAGTCTTTAAAAGTGCCACAGGACTCCTTGTTTGTTTGGCTGACCCAGACGAACTTGACTACCCCTTTGGAACTTGTTATTATAGAAACATCTTGTGCCTGTTGACCTAAAGCCAGGGCTGGGGAGCAAGTACCCTGACAATTTAGGACCCAGCCAGTGCAGATTCAGCTCCGTGTTTTTCCAATCAGCAACTTAACACCGAGGGCAGGAAGCTTTAACTGAACTCAGCAGGCAGGCAGGGAACAGAGATGCGTTTGGATCTTCAGACCCCGCTGCTGCCTCTTGCAGGAGCAAAAAAAAAAAAAAAAAAAAAGAGGAAGCAGAGAAAAGCAGCAAGTGCAGCAGCTTCCCGCCCTCCCTGGCGGTGAAATCTGGACTAAGCAACTGAGGCAGGAGCAGGGCCTGAGCCAGCCAGCCCCCCATTCCTGCCGCCGCCAGCCTGGCCACGGGGGAAGCCTTCTGTGAATGGCATGTGCCGCCCCAGCCGCTCCCCGGCCACTTTCTAGCGCCGCAGGCAGGTGTCGCGGGGGCACGCGCCGCAAGCAGCCTCCTGCGCGAGCCGAGCTCCCCGCCGGCGGCCCCTAGCGCCCCTCTCCTGCCCCGCTGTGCTCCCCTGCCCGCCCGGGACTCACCCCCCTGTCTCGGCTCCCGAGTCCACGCAGTCATCCTCGCCGCCCGGCTTCCTCTCCATGGCAGGCTCAGGGCTCCATCTCCGCGGCCGGCGGCTCCCGGCGCTGGGGGTGAGCAGCCGGAGCTGGAGCCGCACCAACCAGCCCGCCCGGCAGCTAGAGAGCGACTCCCCGTCCCCGCCCCCGGCCGCTTCCCTCGCCAGCCCGGCCTCCTCCCCGCCTTTGCGTGCGGGGGGCGCTGCCTCCCCCCGCGTGGCTTGCCCGCTCCGCAGCAGCCGCGGCTTTTCAGCTGCCAGAGGGGCGCAGCCCTGGCGGGGAAAGGACAGGTTCGGCGGTGGGTCTGGCCCGCAGGTGCCCAAATCTCCCCAGGGCGCCCTATTATTTCTCAACACACCCTGGGAGTCGCGTCAGCCACCCACTCCCTCTCAGACAGACAGGGGGTGCGTGGCCGCACGGGACACAAACTCTCCGTCCATGGAACCAGCCACACTTGGTTGGACTGAAGTTTGTCCTCTCCCTCCTTTGCTGGGCACCAGGGGCCTTGGGAATATGTAGTGTGTGAGACATACAGTGGGGATGAATTGGAAAGGATTGTTACCTGGGCTTTTCAAAGGGGCCTAAGGGCTTGTCTATAGAGGAGGTATTGCCAAATTGGTTCAAGCGGCAACACTCTCCCCTGTTGTGGGCACAGTTACATAGTGTTAAAAGACAACAGAGTCCTGTGGCACTTTTAAAGACTAACAGATTTATTTATCACATGAGCTTTCGTGGGAGAAAATCCCACTTCGTCAGACGCTTTGAAGATAGGAAAGTTACAGAGTGGGAGGAAATTAAATGCAGGGGAGTGTATGACGACTCTGTTGTCTTTCTACAATAGACTACCCCTTTGGGATAGTGTTAAAAGTGCTTACACCGCCTGATAGAACTGATTCAGGAAATGAAATAAGTAATGTAGGTATAAATCCCTTTCTGCCAGCATAACTACATGCACGTTCAACATACAACAGTATCATGATTTTGGTTTGGAAAAAAAAAATCAACCATTAACCAACATTTAACTTTCCTACTGCAGACAGGACAGAAGAAAGTTGAGTGCCCAATGCAAAGTGAAAGCCACACTCCGATTTTCTTCCCCAGAGCTAAAGGAGAACTCTGTGTAGCTCGAAAGCTTGTACCTTCCCCCATCAGCCGTTGGTTCAATAAAAGATACAACCTCACCCATCTTCTCTCACTGAAGGTATATGGAGCTTTTTCCCTTCTCACCCAGTTGCAACTTGTATTGATACTCCAGCCAAGTTAAATACAATTGCTTTTTAAATTATGTGATTGCATAGTGCAATCAGCATTTCTACTGTCTTCAGGGGGAATTCTGCTTGCAGAGCAAGTGTGCAATCAAAAGACTCATCCAAATAATTCTCATGTCCCACAGTCTGTATTATTGCTTCATCAATACCAAAGAAGGTGGCGAAAGTCTCAGCACTTGAGACACTTAAAACTAGACTGGACAAGACATTAAATTATATAATGTGGGAAACAAGCCTATATACGTAAAAGATGAACCAGATGCTTTAATATCAGGTGTATTTTCCATCCCTAATTTCTATAGCTTTGTCTACATTGCCATTGATTTTGGAAAATTTCCCAGTACTGCACTAAGACTAGTTCACCTTCACTGGTGGCAGAAGTATTGGCAGCACGAGTGAAGACCAGGTACAGGCGAGGCACAAGTTAATATCCTGTTGTCTACAAACCTGTTTATAGTAAGTCTGTTGTAGACAGAGGTATTAAAAACACCCTGTGGTCTATTTGCACCATATCTGTTCCTTGGAGTGAAACTTATTTAGCAGTAGTGCAACAGTGGATGATTCCTAAAACATACTAAAGACTCTAAAAGCAATGAGACTACTCTAGTTTCACTATATGAGGTACAAAGACAACAGAGTCCTGTGGCACTTTTAAAGACTAACAGATTTATTTATCGCATGAGCTTTCGTGGGAGAAAATCCCACTTTGTCAGACGCATTGAAGATGGGAAACTTACAGAATGGGAGGAAATTAAATCACAGCTTCAAAGAGAAACTGCAGAACTCGAATTTATATGCAAATTTGACTCAGTTGTCTTGGGGTTAAATAGGGACTATGGATTTTTCTCTCATTACAACAGATGATTTGACCTCACCTTCCTCTGTGTGCTGTTCCCCAGTGTTTGAATCCTAACACCTATTTTGATTTGCTGTTACAGCCTGACCTGATCCTATGTCATACACTCCCCTGCATTTAATTTCCTCCCATTCTGTAAGTTTCCCATCTTCAAAGCGTCTGACGAAGTGGGATTTTCTCCCACAAAAGTTCATGCGATAAATAAATCTGTTAGTCTTTAAAAGTGCCACAGGACTCTGTTGTCTTTCTACAATAGACTAACACGGCTACCCCTTTGGAATTTGACTATATGAGGTACAGTGTGTTGAGAGGCCTTGGGAGGGGTGGGAACTCCTTAACCTCTGGGCAATATTCCCCTGTGGATCTGTGTGGTAGAGAAGAGAACATCTGGATATGTGGCCAGCATGTGTTCATGAATCATACAAATCCATTAGCCCCAAATCCCATCGGTATATAAGGACTGTAGGCTGAAGCCTGTTTTGAACATTTTCATGGATTGTAATATATGTTAACATTGATTCAAAATAGTCTTTTTCCCCTCTGGTATGCAGGACCTCTCCTACTATTCAAATAACTAATAATAATAATTAATAATTAATGGCTTATATAGTGCATAAGCTCTGTTCACTGAAAATCCCTCCTCTCTTCTTCCCTCTCCACAGAGTTAATAAAAACTAGTTTGGACAAAGAAAAAGTCCTGTAAAGAACAATCCTGCACTATCAGAGGACTGTCACATATACAGTCCTATTAAAAATATTAAGGGATAGATTCTGCCCCCTACCATTCATTCACATAGGGTAACACAACTGAAATCAATAGGATTGGTTACATGTGCAAAGTTATGTTGAAGGACTGGAGCCAGAGTACTGTACTAGGCAGCGTGACCAATGGTGACAGAATCTGGCCCTAAACCAGTTAATCCTCTAATTACCCTGTGGAGTAAAAGTGATTATCCCTTGTTATATTTGATGTGCTTAAGTGACTTGCCCAAGGTTACGGAAAGAGTTAGTGGCAAAATCAAGAGTAGAATTCAGTTCTTGGCTCCTAATCTGGGCCTCAATACCCTGAGACACTGTATGTGTAACTCCCAGTGATGTTAATCTCATTTTAAGTCATTGGACATTTCTCAATGAGGATTTAGGACTTCGTAGGACAAGGACGCTGGTGTTTAATGGCTGGTCCTCACTGCCTCTCTTCAGTCCAGTCTTCACACAAAAATCATACCTCATCAGTGCAACTCCATTTAAATCAGTTCACTTTAAATTGGTTATGAATTTGATTTCAAACCAAATTTAACTAAATCAGTTTGAGTGGCTAAAGCTGATTTAAAAATGTCTGCACAAAGGAGTTGAACTGATTTTACTAAACTAATTTAAAACAGGTGGAGTTAAATTTGAGCAATTTCTGTAAGTATACTTTTAGATGAGCAACTAATAGATCTTTTCCATCTCTGACTTTTACTATTGTAATTGGTAATGTATAAGCAATGGCATTTGAGAGGATCTGGAATAGATTTTATGCTGCATTTTAAATTAGTTTGCTCCATCTGTCCCAGAGGAAAAACCCCACAAGCTTACAGGAAATATATAATTAAGATAGTAAGTAAACCTACCACAAACTAGCAGCTCTCCTTATTTATATATTTGCCTCATTTAACCTTGTTTAATTCTGGTCTTTCAGGTAATTATGATTAAAAGAACTCTACTCTGGAATAAATTCCAAGCAATAGATTCTAGTGAATGAGGTGCTAAGCCATCTCATATTCACTTAGCTGTTTCTCATTTACTGATACCTCACATTAACTCTTGTGGTATGTTGAAAAGGAAAGGCAGACATGGTCTACATTATAGAATTTTGCCAACCAAAATCAGCTTTTTGCACTAAAACAGTGCTGGTGTACACATTGCAATCCCTCTTTCCTCCCCCTGCTGACCCAACTCCTCTGATTTTGAGACAAAATAAAACAACTTTGGTGAGTGGTGTAGAGCTTTTTGAGCCAAATTTTAGCAACGAAGCGTCAGTGTCTGTAGACAATGTGCGTGGTTCTGTCATGGAAAATGGCTTTCAGGAAATAAATAAATACATTTGTTAGTCTTTAAGGGTATGTCCACGCTGGAGCCTTAGATCAACTTAAGGATGGTTAAGTCGATTTACAGACCGCTGCGTCCACACTGGGCACTTATTAAATCGACTTAAGCACTTTCTTAAGTTGACTTAATAAAACCACCTCTGAAGGTTGACTTTAGGCTTAATTCGACCTTATTAAGTCGACTTAAGCCAGTGTAGACAGGGAATAGCCCTTCAGTCGACCTAATTGACCTCCAGGCCCCCTCGCAGAGTTTCTGGACACTCCTCCGTCGACCTAGCACCTGCCAGTGTGGACCCAGGGCTGTGTAGTCTCTAAGTCACCTTAACAAGGCGGGTTAAGTAGACTTAACAGAGTCTCCAATGTAGACATACCCTAAAAGCGGCACAGGACTCCTTGTTTGTTTGGCCTTCAGGAAGTGTTCCACAATGCACATCCTGACCCCTCTGGCCATCAGTTCAAACTCTGCTGCCCAGTAGCCATCCACCCCTCCCCCTTTAAAGTCCTGGGAGTTTTTGAAATTCTACTTCCTGCACTGGTCAGTGTGGAGAACTCACATCTCATCATCCCAGCTGACCATGGGAACTCCATGCACCAAATGCTCTCCTGCTTGGAGCACACTGGAGCTTCTGGATCTGATTGGCATACAGGGAATGGAGGCTGTGACATCCCAGCTCTGCTCCAGTCAAAAGAACTTTGATGCATATGTCAAATTTCTCATTTAAAGGTGAAGTGCAATGAATGAGACACACTGCAGTGCTCTGTGAAAATCAAGCAGCTGTGTCAGGGGTAACAAAAGGCTAGGGAGTCAAACCCTCGCTCTGGTTCAGAGCCAAAGACCCGCTGCTTCTAAAAGGAATTGGAAGCCATCCTCAATGGTGACCTTATCTCTACCTCCAAGAGCTCAGTAGATAACCTGAAGGCAAGGGATACTGCATTCAACTCTGACAAAGAAGTTGTGGAAAAGAAAGTCAAGTTGAAGGACTATGCAGAGCAGAGGACCATGTCATTTGGTGCCAGGATCTCTCCTTGACCCCAGAGGTTTCAAGCCAGTCCCAGCCCTCCAGCTCAGGACTGTAGGAGAGGGGGATTTGGGTAAATGATTTTTTTGAGCTGATGCTGCTCAGTTACATGAGGTAAGCTGTCTTTTACTTTGTTGCATTATATAGGGGGTTGAAATTATAAAAATGCACAACAGTAGCTAAAGTCACTAAAGGCCCTGCAGACTGAATTAATGTGTGCTCACCCCCTTTGCAGCTAATACAGAACTGCTTTCCATGCCCTCTCCAAACTCCACCCCACATTTGTACCAAACTCCTGGTCACCTCAATACCCAATTCACTCCACCCCTTCAGACAGCTTCTAGAATAATAGCTGGACTTATATCAAGCTGTCATAACTCACACTGTCCCTCACTACTTTCTCCCCTCCAGCTCAGCTTTTTGTATGAGTTGTGAATAATTGTAATTTAATAAAGACATCCTCTGTGAAGAATAAGCAATCTTTGTCTCTTGCACACAGTGGTTGCATCTCATATTGATAAACAGAACAAGCTGGACAGAAGTCAGAGCATGGCACGGTGCTGGTTTCAAAGACACCTTATTGTTTCCTCATTGTCAAGTGGCTCCTCAAAGTCTCCCTGATTTGAATGGCCCCCTCTTGTGCCCCTCTAATAGCCCTGACATCTTGCTATTCATAGTCAGCTGCCAGGTGATTCACCTCTCTGCTCTACCCAGGGGGAAATTTTTCACCCATAGCTTCACAAATTTTATGGAGCACACAGCAGGTAGCTATAATTATGAGAATAGTGTCCTCATTTAACCTAACCCACCATGAAGGCACCACCAGCAAGCTTTTAATCTGCCAAAAGCACATTCAACGGTCATCTGGCACCTACTCAACCTGTTACTGAAGTGCTCCTCCCTGCTACCCAGGTTGCCTGTGTAAAGCTTCATGAGCCATGGCAGTAAGGGGTAGGTTGTGTCTCCCAGGATCACTATGGGCATTTCAACATTCCCCATTGGAATCTTTTGGTCTGGAAGGAAAGTTCCTTCTTGCAATGTTTTGTACAGTCCCATGTTCTTGAAGATGCATGCCTCATGTACCTCCCTTGACCAACCCACGTTGATGTCAGTGAAATGGTTATGGAGATCCACAAACACCTCTAGTACCATAGAGACATTTGATGTACTATTGATGTACTCTGTAGCAAGATTATCTAGGGCCAAAATTGGGATGGGTGTACCATCTATTGCCCCACCATCATATCCATGCAGGGCACTTGCTTTGTTTGAATTAGTCAGTTGCATGAAAGTCAATCTGCCGATTAATTCGAACTAATACAGCCACATTGACTTAATTCGAACTAACTATTTCAAATTAAGGGTTAGTTCGAACTAAGCAATCGAATTTATTAGTTCGAATTAAGGAATCCTTTAATTCGAACTAATGAAAGCCTAGTGTGGCCAAGGCTTAAGTTAGTTCGAATTAAGGACGCTTGCAAGTGTAGACATAGCCTTAGTATCTTGTGTCAGTACATGACCAGTCAGCCTCACCTCAATCCCTGGGAAAATCATGGAGCAGGTCCTCAAGGAATCCATCCTGAAACACTTGGAGGAAAATAGAGTGATCAGGAACAGTCAACATGGATTCACCAAGGGCAAATCGTGCCTGACCAACCTGATTTACTTCTATGATGAGATGACTGGATTTATGGATGTGAGAAGAGCCGTTGATGTGGTATACCTTGACTTTAGCAAGGCTTTTGAAACGGTTTCCCATAGCATTCTCGTTGGCAAGTTAAGGAAGTATGGGTTGGACGAGTGGACTGTAAGGTGGATCGAAAACTGGCTAGATCAACAGGCTCAGCGGGTAGGAATCAATGGCTCGATGTCTGGTTGGCAACCGGTAATGAGTGGAGTGCCCCGGGGGTCGGTCCTGGGGCCGGTTCTATTCAACATCTTCATTAATGATCTTGATGATGGAATAGACTGCGTGCTTAGTAAGTTTGCGGATGACACCAAGTTGGGGGGAATGGTAGATACTCTGGAGGGCAGGGAGAGGATCCAGGGAGACTTGGACAAATTGGAACACTGGGCCGAAAGAAACCTCATGAGGTTCAACAAAGACAAGTGCAAAGTCCTGCACTTAGGATAGAAAAATCCCATGCACTGCTACAGGCTGGGGACCGATCGGCTAAGTAGCAGCGCTGTAGAAAAGGACCTGGGGGTTATGGTGGACGGGAAGATGAATATGAGCCAACAGTGTGCCCTTATTGCCAAAAAGGCCAATGGCATATTAGGCTGCATCAGTAGGAGTATTGCCAGCAGATCGAGGGATGTGATAATTCCCCTCTATTCGACACTGGTCAGGCCGCATCTGGAATACTGTGTCCAGTTTTGGGCTCCCCACTACAGAAAGGATGTGGACAAATTAGAAAGAGTCCAGCGGAGGGCAACAAAAATGATTAGGGGGCTGGGGCACATGACTTATGAGGAGAGACTGAAGGAACTAGGCTTATTTAGTCTACAGAAGAGAAGACTGAGGGGAGATTTGATAGCAACCTTCAACTACTTGAAGGAATGCTCCAAAGAAGAGGGAGCTAGGCTGTTCTCGATGGTAACAGAGGACAGAACAAGGAGCAATGGTTTCAAATTACAGCTGGGGAGGTCAAGGTTGGATATTAGGAAAAACTTTCTCACTAGGAGGGTGGTGAAGCATTGGAATGAGTTACCTAGGGAGGTGGTAGAATCTCCATCTTTGGAGATTTTTAAGGCCCGGTTAGACAAAACCCTGGCTGGGGTGATTTAGTGGGCGTGGGAGTAGTCCTGCTTTTTAGCAGGGGGTTGGACTAGATGACCTCGTGAGGTCCCTTCCATCCCTATTATTCTATGATTCTATGATTCTATGTTAGGGCAAGTGCTCAGATGTAAAGTTAACCAGAAATGAAAGCACACAATTAATTTCACAAGCACTCCGATCAGATCAAGATTGTTCAGGCTCCTGTAAAACATCTAGATGCTACTAGGCTCACTCATAGATGTGACAAATATTAGCCTGCTTGCTCTTGTGACATGGTATGTATGAGTTATGGATGACCGTTAATGTTATTGATACCAATAGTGCAAAATTGCAATGAATCTTACAAGATATGTCATGTAAGATATCATTGGGAAAGTTATAATTTGCTAGGTATTTTGATAATTTTGTTTATATGTCTGTATCATTTTTATATTGCAAGCTGTGAATACCTGTGATATATCGGCATCTAAAACTTGTGCTATGCTACTCAGTTACATCCCCATGCAGATTAGCAGCAGCAGTACTGTCCAGTCTGCTTGATGGCATCAAGGGCAATCAGCTATACAGTGCACCCAGGGAGAGAAGCCAGAGGCTATGACGACTAAGCAGAACATGCAGGGACATGCCTATGGACAGGGGACATCCAGTGCTTTTCCATGCCCATGTACTGTGATCTGTGTTTAGGACAAGCCACTTGGCAAGGGATATAAAAGGCAGCTGCAGCATCTCCATCTTGTCTTCAATCCTGCTTCATACCTCTAGATCAACTTCTCTACAACTGAAGCTTTGAACAAAGGACTAACAGACTGATCTAGGTACTGAAGGTGCTCCAGAGGGACTTCACAAGCATGCAACCTCACTAATGTTGCTAAAACCCGTTATATGGAATTTAAAATCATATATGTGTATCTGATGGCTTTGGCCATTTAACATGTCTCTTTTTTGTTTCTCTTCTATAATAAACCTTTAGTTTTAGTTGCTAAAGGATTGTCTGGCAATGTGGTATTTTGGGTAAGACCCAAATTAATATTGAATTGATAACATGACTAATCCTTTGGGGACCCAGAACATCATTTTGTAAAGGGAATAGAGGTTTAAATAGCTTATCTCTTTACTGGATCTGATTGGGAGTCACAGATTGAAAATAATAAAGTGGGCCATATATTTCTTTCTGGGAAGGCTTCTTGATAACCAGTGTGGAAAATCAGGAGCACTATTTCTGATTGGTTGGTGAATCTATCTTCAGTGTTACCCGCTAGTTTTGGGAGAATCTGCTCTCCTTTTGCAGCCTGCGCTGCCCTTGGCATTTTCAGGTGGGCTATCCTAGGCACATTGGTCACACTCCCATACTAGAACTACATCATTGTACTAGCAGAAACACTTTCCTATTTGCAACATGATGCTTATCTTTATCACATGGTTTAATGTAAAATAACATCTTTTGGCATAAGGGGAAGAATTTTCTTTTAGAACCAATCCTGTTCCTACTGAAGTCACTGGGAAGTGTTAAATCCCCAGAACAGTCATTTTGAAAATCAAATTGATTTTTATCTGTGTACTTTTTGAAAATGGCTGTTTCCAATTGCATTAATTATATATGTGCATGATAGTAAAACCTCTTTATGTGGGAAATAGGTACACTTAAAACAGTACTAAATGTGTATGGAAGATTTTATTTCATAATTGTTTTACCAGGGTATGTAAATAATCCCACCTGGAATTACTTGTGACATAATCTTTTTATTATAGGAGTGTTTTACAATCAGATATGCTTATTGGTGTTAAATGGTGGCTATATTAAATTTCAACACCATCTCATAACTTTCAGAGAGTTTTATGGTACAGAGTGAGCTTTTTTTCCTGTGCACAGGCTGCACCTAAGATTTCACACTATTGTTTGTTTAGTTTGTGGAAGATCAAGTATATAACAAGAATGCCAGTGTAAATGTATAATGTTAAATATAACTCAGTTTGGGAAACAGATCAAAAGAATCTAATTTAAACATTTTTTTCCCTAAATGGTACATGGTACTATTATCCTGGACCGTACTAAGGGCTGTTATCAATCACAGATCTAGTTAAAGCTGATGGTTGAGTAAGCACCTTCATTAAGCTAAATGGAGGCGCGATTAAATGGTCTTTTGTGTAGTGTGAGCAGAAACAACAGAAGCCTCTGCCCAAGACTTTGGCCAGAATGGCAAAGCCCGAGCAGAAGGTAATTGTGTGGGCTGAGGGATTTTCCTGGAGATTGATTGCAAATGCTAGGGGTGGGGCATTGATTGATTACAGCTGTGTGTGCTTGAGTGAGTCATAGATTATAAAGCCAGAAGGGACCACTGTGATCACTCACAGGCTGCCTCTTATATAACACACGCTATAGGATTTCCCTGAATTAATTCCTGTTCGAACTAAAGCATGTCTTTTAGAAAAACATACAATTTTGATTTAAAAATTACCAGCAAAGGAAAGACCACCACAATTCCTGGAAAGTGTTCCAATGGTTAATTTTGTTAAAAAGTGCATTTTATTTCAAGTCTGAATTTGATTAGCTTCAACTGCCAGCCATCGAGAGATGTTTTTTTATACCATTGTCTGCTACAGTGAAGAGCCCTCTATTGTTAAATTTCTGTTCCCCTTTGTAAGCACTTATAAAGCACATAGAAAAGACAAAATTGAATAGGATTTATTATGCATGTAGTAGGGTCCTTTGTGGGCTGGTGGCCTAGTGGCTAATGCCCACCTCATCATGGGAACAATGGAAAAAAAGCCCAGGATAGGGTGACCACCTGTCATGTATTGAGTGGGACAGTCCCAAAATGCAGAGTTCAAGTCCCAGCATGGTCTGAATGACTCTAGGATAACATTTGTCCTGGATTCCCTGTAGCACTGCTTTATGCCTGCCAAGGCTCAGGGTGGCACCAGCCTCTTCCCAGTGGGGGGAGGCCAAGGTGGGCCTTAGCCTCCCCTCATCACAAGGCAGGGGCTCTTCCCCTGACGTCCCACCTGCTAGCTAGGCCAGAAACTGGAGCCAGGCCATGGTAAGAGCTGCCCAGTAGGCATGGGTTGCATCATGCATCTGACGAAGGGGGTTGGAGCCCACAAAAGCTTATGCCTGAAGAAATGAGTTAGTCTTTAAGATGCCATAGGACTCTTGTTATTTTTGCTGTATGCAAACTAACATGGCTACCTCTCTGGAACTTACCTAATCACTATATTCTCCACTGGTCCCTGACTCTTAGGCTATGTCTACACTTAGGGATTTAGGTCGACTTTACTAAATCGACTTACTAAGTCGACTTTCAGTCGAACTTATTAAGTTGATTTAGAGAGTCCACACAGGGCTCTTAAGTCAACTTAAACTTGGCCTTACTAAGTCGACTTAGAGAGTCTATACTAGACTCTCTAAGTTGACTAGTTAGGTCCAGGGGGAGGTGAGGCTCCTTTGGAGCCTCAGCTCCCCAGGCTAGGAGGGCTTGTCCTCGGGAGAGCCAGTCCTGCATGAGGCTGGCTCTCCTGGAAGCAGGAAGCCCAAGCGGTCTGGGGGAGAAGGGAGCACGGAGCTCCCTTCTGGTCCGGACTGTTCGGCTCCCTTCGGGCTGGGACCGCTCAGGTCCCGGACAGAAGGGAGCCCCCCCGCTCCCTTCTTGCTGGGACCAAGCGGTCCCCGCGGTCCTGGCCAGAAGGACCGCGGAGCTCCCTTCTCTCCAGGACTCCCGCGGGGCCCGGCAAAAAGGGAGCTGCTGCTTCCTTCTTGCTGGGACCCACAATCCCGGCCAGAAGGAAGCAGGCGGGTCCCTTTTTGCTGGGACCCGTGAGGGGTCCCGGCTAGAAGGGAGCGCAGGCTTCCCTTTTCGTCAGGACCTCAGTGGTCCCGGCCAGAACGGAGCCCTGCGGCTCCATTCTGGCTGGGACCGTGCTCCAGCTGTTGGGGAGGCCAGGATCTTGCCGGCAATTGCCCATTCTCCAGCTGTTTGGGGAGGCCCGGTGGCTTCCCCGCCAGCTGGAGTGCCGTGCTGGCAACTGCCCTCGCTCCAGCTGTTTGGGGAGGCCCAGGGGCTTCCCCGCCAGCTGGAGAGCCGGCAATTGCTGGCCCGGCGCTCCAGCTGGTGGGGAGACCCCGGGCTTCTCCAAACAGCTGGAGCGCCGGCAGTTGCCTGCACAGTGCTCCAGCTGCTAGGCAGCTTCCGAGGGCTGCCCAGCAGCTGGAGTGCTGGTCTCAGGCAGAAAGGAGCCCCGCACTCCCTTCTCCCCGGGGCCACTTGGGTCCCAGCTAGGAGGGAGCCCCGCGTTCCCTTCTCCCTAGGACTGCCCGGGGAGAAGGGAGCCAGGACGAGCCGCTAGCGGCTTCCTGGGGTGAAGGGAGCAGGGGCTCTCTTTTCCCCCTGCCCTAAGTCGACTAAGTCGACTTAGGGCGTCCACACTGCTTAAGTCAACTTAAGAAGTCGAATTAAGCATTAAAGTCAACTTTATACTAGGTTTTATAAAGTCATCTTTAAATTTCCTTAAGTAAGTCGACTTAAGGAAATGCCAGTGTGGACGCAGAGTAAATTAATTAGATTTAAGCCTGCTTAAGTCGACTTAATTCACTAGTGTAAACGCACCCTTAGAGAGAAGAACCATAGGTGCCTAACCCAGAGTTACCTACTGGGTAACCACAATTGATACACAGGGTATTTAATCCAAGGTCCAGTTTAAGAGTAGGAGATTATGGAATTCCACCTTAGTGGAGCAAAAGGCCCAAGACCTGACACCTGAGGGGATATTCTCAGAGATGAAGTGGGATTCGACGAAGAAGAGGGGCAGAGTTGCAATTTGCCCTATAATCGTGATAGCTGCTCACACGGATCTTATTAACACAGGAAGTTAGTCACTTCCATAACATACTGAGAGATGTTCATATGATATTCTAGTAATTACAGTTCAAATAAAAACATTAATTCAAGTCTATGTTATTAACCATTCATAATTTGCATGAGATAAATTAAAATGAAAAAATGGAACTAATTTATGAAAAGTCATCTGTCTGAACTTACTTACTTTCTCTGTTGACAGTTGAATGTTTCCCCAGGCCTTGGCCCATCTAGCCCACAGGTAAATATGTCCCTGAAAGAATTTCAAGAGCACAGAGATAGGCAGTGAAAGACTATCTTGACAAAAAGGATTGAAATAGCTATACACAAAGCATTTAATTTGTAGCAGCTAAAAAGAAAGACAACAACACGTAGAGGACGGTCTTAATCCAAATCCTATCCAAATCAAATTACATGATAGGCTACTCAACCTCTTGTCTCTTAATTTATAAAAGGATCAAGCCGTATTAGAAACAGTCTGCTACACACTATGAAGTGCTTATCCTAGCGCGACAGAACGTACAAAAACAACACATATCATTGGGGAATACCAGCAATGAATTCATCAGCCATTCTGCTCCTAGAAACTCAAGAAAATGGGACCTTCCTGTCTTTGTTTTTCTCTTCTGTAAGTGAAAGAAGCTCTTTGTGCTCAATGCAATTGCGTGACTTTCATTCAATGGGAGTTACACTCATATATCCAGGGCAGCATACAAATAAGAGCATGCAGACAATTAAATAGCAGGGTTCATTGTTTAACAACTTATGGCAAATATTAAAATGTAATATCTATTATTGTGTACCAATGCTTTGAAAATGTACATTTGGTTTCAAATGTATTTAATTATTGTAACTGAGCACCTTATCTTTAATCAGTTATATGATACTACTGACATTATAGGGACTGCTTGAATTGGTAAAGACTACTCACATGAGTAAGGGTTTGCAGGACTAGCCCATACGTTGTTACATTTCAGCTATTTTTCCTGTTACTACTACAGCTATAAAAGCGACACAGAAAGAAGAGCAAAACTGAAAAGGAAAAAAAAATACAGACCATATAAAAATTTATAACACAAACCTACCAAAAGAAAAAGCAAAGTATTACCAGCCTTCAGGATGAAGTACTTAGGGTCAACAAAAGGGAAAAGAAAATTTGTCTGCTACTTAAATGTAGTCTGAATCTGCTCTCCCCCTCTCCTCCCCCCCCCCGCCCCACCATTCTAGTTCAGTTTATTCTGTATATCAGGAACTTAGGCCAAATTCAAAGTTATTCAGCTAAGATTTAATAAATAAACCTTGCTGTACCAAAATTTTCAAACCTGGGTGCTTAAAGTTAGGTTCCTAAATCCCTATTTAGGCTTCCAAATAAAAGCAGCCTGATTTTCAGAGGTGCTGAGCACCCAGAAAAGCCACTGCTGTGAATGGGCACTGCCCTTTATTGCCTAACTATGAATTTTAGGAGGTTAGCTGTCACCACCCAGGATTGAAAATACTGGCTGTAAGAATAATAATTAAAAAAAAAATAAAACCAAGAAAGATGTGAAGTGATTGATACACAGATACAGAGGATACTCACTGTAATTTATCAGCTACAGAAGCTAGGGTCAAACTGTGCCTCTGGTGTCAGCATCTGTTTGTTTTGCTTTCACTTTCATGGAGTCAGTTTTCCTCTTCTCCTGTCTCCTTGGGCTCCCATGGATGATTTTTCAGGGTTGACAGTTTTCACACTATCATGATATGATCTTCTGGAGCTCATCTGCCAGGGCTCTACCCTGTATTCATTTATGTCCCACTGAAAGATTCATTTCTGAAATGCTGCTTTCAGTGAATCAAAGAGACCTGTGTGTAAAATACCTCTTGTTCCTCTCTTTTTCTGTGTACTAATGTTTGGAGAGCGCTCAGCACATCATGGGCATGGCATCTTATAAATAATAATAATCCTCTCCATTTAAAACAAGGCTATGTAATCTCCTCTTTAAAACAGGACTGCTTCTATATACTGTTTGAGTGTCTGTGGTTGGTGCTGTAGAAATACAGTTCCTGTCCCAGGAAATTTACAATTTAAGTTTAGATACAGACAAAACAGTTCAACCATGTCATATGCCAGGTTGAAGTACTATCCTGAGGTAGTGGGGCACTCTTGCAACGGTCAGTGAAGAATTTCAGGAAAGAGGTGTCTTTTAAAGGGTAATTTGAAGGATAAAAGGAAGGCTGTTGATGCAGGAAAACGGGGTGAGTTCAATGCAAAAAGGGCTGCACACAACTTTATTGTACACACAGGGCCGGATTATAGCAGAGGTTATAGGAGCTGAAACCCCGGGCTCCAGCCAACAGGGCTGTCCTTGCAAGAGGCAAGTACGGCCGGAAGCACCGAGTCACACAGAAGGCAGCTGAGGAGAGGGTGGAGGGGAGGGTGGAAGTGCTCGCCCGACCCCAACCCCCCCAGAGTTGGGAGGGTAGGGGCCCTGACAGGCCGATTAGCCCTGGGCCCCACCCCTCCCTTGCGACAGCTCTGCTGGCCAAAATGGGGGCCCCAGACTCCAGCCCCTAAAACTCCTATCCGGCCTCCCTGCCTGCTCAGTGTGGGCAGGGCAGGAGCACTGGTTCTGGGGGGGGAGGCATTCCTGGCCTCCCTCTGGGCCAGCTGGTCTGCCCCTGGGGGCGGGGAAGGGTGGGCCAGCACCCATTTGCTCCGCCCAGGGCATGGGGCCGGGGTGCATGCCAACCAGCCCCACTCCCACCGTGGGGGCAGAATGGCTGGAGCAGGGCCAGGGCAGGGACACCCTTTGGCCCCGGGCCTCCCCAGATGCAGGCCTCCATGCTGTGGGGTGGGGGCCCTCTGGTGAGGGAAGGGCTCCCAGAGTGGGGTCCCCCATGATGGGGGGCAGCATAGGGCCCCCAGGCCAGTTAATCCAGCCCTGTTTACACATCAAAAGAACTACAGCTACCCCAAACAGATACAGCCCCTAAACTGAACTGCTCCCACTCCAGGTGCACTCCTTCACATTCCTAGCTCTGGAAGGAACCTTTGGATATCTACTAATTTATTGTAGTTAATATAACTACTTTAACTTAGTGGCGATCAGTCCTAGATAAATATTTTCTTGTGGGATAAATCTTTTTCTCATGATGGAATAGTTCTTATAAGTAACTATTTTAGTTAGTGTGGCTCCTGTTTTGTGAGATCACCCACGTGAAGACAGATAAGAAAATGTTTATTGCATTGCTGGAGTGATTACTTCCATTCTTCCTTTTTGGCAAAGCTATGGACACTGAGAGAAGTACATGGATCAAGGAACCCTCACTCCCTTTTCCCACCCACAATGTATCTAAAAATAGTGCAGCCATAATATAACAACATATGTTTAAATATTCACTATGTATACAAGAAATCTTAAGGGGTGGTAATGTGGGAGGTTTACACTAGAGTTTTGCAACCAGTTTTAGTAATAGCTGCAAGAAGGGCATTAGGTGATTCAAACCAGTGGCTCCCAACCAGAGGTAAGTGTGCCCCTTGGGGTACGCAGAGAACTTCCAGGGGCTACCTCAACTCATCTAGGCTATGCCTACACTTACTAAAATTAGTTCGAATTAGTTAATTCGAACTAACTAATTCAAACTAATTTTAGTTAGTTCGAATTAACTTAATTCGAACTAGAAAAATTTAGTTCGAACAAAGCAAGTGCCATTCATGGCACTTGCTTAGTTCGAATTAGTGATTTGCATTGAATTCAATGGGCTGGTTAGTTTGAACTAAGCAATTAGTTCGAACTAACATGGCCACATTGGTTAATTCAAACTCACTAGTTTGAATTAGCCCTTACTTCGAATAGCCTATTTGAATTTGTTAGTTCGAATTAAGGAAGCCCTTAATTTGAACTAATTAAAGCCTAGTGTAGCCATAGCTTTAGTTAGTTCGAATTAAGCTTCCTTAATTCGAATGAACTTGCCAGTGTAGACATAGCCCTAGATATTTGCTTAGTTTTACCACAGCCTACATAAAAAGCACTTAGCTAAGTCAGTGCAAACTAAAATTTCATACAATTACTTGTTTATAGAGCTCTATATACTACTGTACACTGAAATGTAAGTACAATATTTATATTCCGGTTGATTTATTTATAATTACATGGCAGAAATGAGAAAGTGAGCAATTTTTCAGTAATCATGTGCTGTGACACTTGTATTTTTATGTCTGATTTTGTAAGCAAGTAGATTTTAAGTGAGATGAAACTTGGAGTATGCAAAACAAATCAGACTCCTGTAAAGGGTAAAATAGACTGGAAATATTGAGAGCCACTGGCTCAGAGGACTGGAAAAGAGCTGGGGACTTAACGACGCTTAAGTCGACCTACAGAACGCCACATCCACACCGGGCGCTTATTAAGACTTAAACTCTTCCTTAAGTCGACTTAATAACTTCTGCTCCTTAGGTCAACTTAAGGCTTAAGTCGACCTAATAAGTCAACTTAAAGCCAGTGTGGACAGGAAATAGCGCTAAGTCGACCTTTTTAAGTCAGCTTAAAGCCAGTGTGGATGGCTATGTCTACACTACAGGCTCTGTTAAGTCGACTTAACAAGGTTGACTTTAAGTCAACTTTAAGTTGACCTTGTTAAGCCGACTTAACAGAGTCGACTTAGGCTAACAAGTGTAGACATACCCTATGTGACGGGTTCAATTCAGCTTACAAAAGTCAACTATGATTTAAGATCCAGTAACTAGAATGTGGCCGGTGTGCATTGAATTTGTGTTCTCATTGTAGTGAACAGATGACCAAACCATTATCACATTTAGCAGTCTGATTTGAGAGGCCAAGGTCCAAACAGGTATGTAAAGTAAACTATACTATCACCTTGACTATTCATCTCTTTAGAATAAAGAGTAATCCTGCACAAAGAGGTTTGCTGTTCTCTGCAGCAGGACTCTGCTATTAACTACCTAAAATTTGCACAGTGTTTTGAAGAAACAAATGCTGTTTAATTGCTAAGTGTGTTACTATAGTTAAATATGCTTAGTAAATCATAAGAACTATTAATCCTGACGTTCTGGGCTGGATCAAGGCAGAGGCTTCAGGGACGGCAGCCCTGGGCCCCGGTCTAAAGTGTGTGGGGGGGGGTTGCAGCCATGAAAGCCCCTGCTTTGATCCAGTCCAGCTGGGCCCTTGCCGCCCTGCAAAAATCTGGCCCTGTTCAGGGTCTGGGGGATATTGAGAGGGGGCCTGCGAGTGCTGGGAGGACTGGGGCCCTAAGGCCAGAAGCTGCACTCCATGGTGCTCCCGCCCTGCCCCTGGGCTGGCTGGTCTGCAGATGATTGCTGGCCAGACCAACCTGACTCTCAATGGCCCTTGTGTGGCAGCTCAATAGCTCTCCAGTCCCTGGAGGGCCACACAGAATCCGCATCACATGCCAGCCAGCCCTACCCCCACTCCTGGAGTGCAGTGGCTACCCGCTGGCCCACTCTGCCCCCTGGGGCAGACCAGCTGGCCTGGGGGTGAGGTGGGAGTGCCACGGAGCACAACCTCTGGCTCCAGGGCCCTGGCCCCTTGAGTGCCGCCTCGCCCCCTCAAGTGCCACCTCATTCCCAGGCTGGCTGCTGTGGTAGGGGGCAGGGGTGTAAGGTGTGTGTGTGGGGGGGTATGTTAATCTGGTAAATAAAGTGATCGGGAATACACTCTACTCTCAACATAATCATTAATGTCTACTTAATTAGCCTGAGAGACACTACTATTTAGTCTTTTCATTCTCATGCACTTTTGATTTTATGATTAAACCTTTCCAGGATACTCACTGTATTGTTTCTGAGCTAATTTTAGGGCAGAAGAGTCCTGTAGTTTGTGCTGTTGCAGCTGAGAAATTTGATAGGGGCTCAATCCTCTCCTCTGCACAAAGTTCTAGTAAATAGCTTTTGTGCAGAGGGCTCCTCAGCAGACATATGTCTTCCTCCCTCTGTCTGCCCCCAAAGTATTTCTCTGCACTACTGCAGATGGAGATCTTCTGGAGCTGAGCTCTGCAATATTTACCCCCCTGCTAAGGTTTTCTTTGGCCTCCTGCATAACAGGAAAGTGCTCACCCCATAGATGTTCTTGCCTAGGTACTTGCAGAGGGCAAGGCAGGCTGTGCTCCTCATTTTCTCACAAGGATAGATACAATAATTAACAATGATGAGAGAAGCAAGTGTCCATTGGAAAGCTGATTGGTGAATGTCCGCAATATTCTTGTGAAACAAACAAGGTGTCCTGTGGCATTTTTAAAGAGTAACAAGTTTATTTCTTGCATGAGCTTTCATGGGCATAATCCCACTTCATCAGATGCATGAAATTGAAAAAGAAATAGCATGTTAGTTGTAAATATATAGATACAGAAAAGGGTGGGTCACAATGTTAATTCAAACAGATCCAGAGGGATAGAAAATTGAGATCATCAGCCAAATTTGTCGTCGTTGCAGCTGTAGACACAAAGGAGCCACAGGCTAAGGCAGAATTTGAGCTCACGCTGACATAACTCTTATTTCAGAGGCATTGCTCCACCTCTGACTTAATTTTCTAGTAACATCTGTTTTTCCAATGATTATCAGTGAGAAGAAATACTGTGTTGTCTGAGGTGTGTGAAAAAGCAGATTGAGAGGTAAAGTTATAGGGGAAAAAGTCTTGGGATTTAAAATCACCATGTGAAGAGATGTTGTGGCTGTGTATCCTTGCCTTAATATCTAAACTTCTATTTAATAGCAAAAACCTTCTGGTTCCTAAGAGATGCTATGACTTAAGGTGCAGTCCAGTCCCCAGTAGCGTGGAGTAAAAAAATCACCACCAAATTAAGGTCTCTTTTGTAAGAACATACCTCTGCAAATGTGAAAAATGAGGGTTCCAGTTCTGCACTATGTTAACTTCCGTCACTGACGTAAATTCAGACTTCGTGCCAGATGATGATCAGGGGCTCAGCTCCACTCAACCTCTAGGCATGAGCCTTGTTTCCCTTGTGTTGGGACTGGTGGAGGAGGTGGGTACAGGAGGTGACTAGTCCCCTATCAAAAGGAGAATTCTCCAGCAGCATGTTTGGCTGATTTAAGGCCCCTTTGTGCTGCTGACATGTCAATGGACTTACATGGCACAATGGCTACGTCTACACTTGAAAAGTTAGGTCGACTTTATGAAGTCGACTTAATAAGATCAACTTTAAGTTGACTTAAAGTGGACCTTATTAAGTCGACTTAACAAAAGTCGACTTAACTTTTCAAGTGTAGACATAGCCCCTTTTCGACCTTATTAAGTCGACTTAACATTTTAAGTCGACTTAAAAAGGTCCACCTAGGCACTACTCCACGTCTCCACTGACTTAATCTGACTTAATAAAGTCGACTTAAGTGCTAGTTCGAATTAAAATGAGGTGTTCTTAATTCGAACTAACTTTTTCTTAATTCGACTAAAGGAGCAGCTTAAGTCGAATTAAGGAAAGGCCAGTGTAGACGTGGAGTAAATCGACTTAAGCCTCCTTAAATCGACTTAATTTATAAGTGTAGACGCACCCAATGTGGCATTAGCTCACTGGAGAATCTGGCCCAAAATGGGAGGTATGGAAAGAACAGAATCTGCCACTTTCTGCATAGGTTAGAACCAATTTATTAACAAGAATTACTACATGGTCTAAGCTGTGTCTTCCAAACCCTCCCAATCTCATATCTTTACATACTAAGGAGGAACTGGGTCAGATCTGCAGGTTGGTTTTTGCAGGAAGAAAATAAGCCAGAAGCCATTTATAAAGAGCTAAAATTCAACTACCCAAAGATACCTTATTGTTTCCTGATTAGCAGTGCACCCCAAATCCACAAGCAAACCCACATTACACCCAGCACACCTTGGAGTGCCCCGTGCCTCACCCCAGAGGTTTCCAAAAAAAGGGGTTTGTGGGAGAAGTAGACAAATAGGGAGTCACACTGGAAGAGTAGAGGTAATGGAGAGCAAAGAGTCAGAATTTGATTAGAGAAAAGAATGGATAAATAAAGAAGAGGGTTGGAGTTGGTCCTGTTTTGAGCAGGGAGTTGTACTACATGACTTTCTGAGGTCTCTTCCAACCCTATCTTCCATGATTCTAAAAGCAGAATTACATGGGACTCTGAAGTTTGAGAGCAATAACCTCCTTGAGCCGAAGAAGGAGGCTGTGATATGGTCAGAGTCACTATCAAAGGCTATGTCTACACTTTTAGTTCCAATTAGTTAGTTCGAACTAACTAATTGGACTAATTTTAGTTAGTTCGAATTAGCTTAATTCGAACTAGAAAAAGTTAGTTCGAATTGGCGATCCCCATTCATTTCAATGGCCGGTTAGTTCCAACTAAGAAATTAGTTCGAATTAACATGGCCACATTGGCTAATTTGAACTAGTTACTTACTAAAGCCTTACTTCTAAAGCCCTATTCGAACTTATTAGTTCGAATTAAGGAAGCCCTTAATTCAAACTAACTAAAGCCTAGTGTAGCCATGGCTTTAGTTAGTTCGAATTAAGCCTCCTTAATTCGAACTAACTTGCCAGTGTAGACATAGCCAAAGATACAATGCCTTTCGTTGCAAACAATCCTGAGACACGGTACAGCTGAAGTGCAGGCACCTCTGGGAAGGAGGATGGCAACCACCCAATGGATGATAAATTGCACAAAAGTGTAAGAAGGGCAAACATTTGTCCAAAGAGAGTGGAGAAAGCTCCTACTCTTAGGAAAAGTGCCATGAACTCTTTAACGTAGAAAGGACCTTTCCAAAAACATAAGGGCAATCTGAGCTATTGCAAGCAGCAGAAATAAGACCTGATTCTTATCTCTCTTATTTTGACATAACTCTGACATCTTTAAAATCACTCCTGGTAAAACACCAGCATGAGTGAGAAGTGAATCAGGCCTACGGAGCATAACATTTCACCTTTGGTGCCAGGATTAGTTCACTTGCTATGGAAACTTCTCTGTCAACACACAGAAAAATCCACTGAAATCCTGAGAAACTAGGAGCAATTTGAAGGACAACTGCCTGGAGACATGAGAGTACAATGAAAGACTAACAGTTTTTATGTCCCGAAAGACCCTTTAGCCATCATTCTCACTGGCAATTTTGTTCTCTTTGACAACAAGGGTGAATGTTATCACTGTTGTGACTCCTGGGCAAAAGGAAGTCTGCTTGCATCTGCACACCCCATTGGCTTCATTCCATTAACCTAATTGTGTAGGACACTGTAACCCATACAAATCCACCAGAGCCACTTTCAGCCACACAGGCTGGTAAGACTATGTTAAAAATAGCACTTGGATATCTGCTGTAGAGACGAGACGGGTGAAATAATATCTTTCATTGGACGTACTTCTGTTGGTAAGAGGGACAAGCTTTGAGCTTATATGCCAACAGAAGTTGGTTCAGTAAAAGATATTACCTCATCCACCTTGTACGCATAGGAGGTCTTAGCGGGTGGGCAGCACAGGCAGCTGCCCATGGCCCCACAAGGAGAGGGGCCCTGTGCTGCTCCAGCAGGGAGTTGGGGTCGGCTGGTGGGGGCCATGGAGCCTGGTGGGGAGCCGGGGTAGGCTGGTAGGGACTGTGGAGCCCAGCAGCGGGGCTGGTGGCGGGGGCCAGGAGCCTGGCAGTGGGACTGGGGAGTCTGGCAGTCAGTCCAGTAGCGGGGGGGGAGGGGGGCTTGGAGGCTGGGGAGCCTGATGGTGGGTGTGGTGGGGGGTGGGTTCTGATGGGATGAGAGGGGTGGCAATGGCCCGCAGGGGGGCAGAAGCCTGGCAGGGGTCCAGTGGGAGGCCAGGACCCCTTTGAGGGGATGGGTGCTGGCAGGGCCCCAGCAAGGATGGCAAAAGTCAAGGATGGGGCCCCCCATGTACCCCTGGAATCGCTAAGACTGCCCCTGCTTGTACGGGTACAGCGACATTGCATGTCTGCAGTAGGTAGTTTGTATCCATTAGTAATATCTACTGAGTACAGATTGTGAATCTCTTAGTCTCACATTGGTGAGCTGTTCATGAGTAGTCAGACTGAAGTCCATGGAACTCGTTGTGCGACTGATTCCTCCTCACCAGGAGTGAAGCGTTACAGTTTGGTTCATAATTAGCTCTTCTGTTTCCCGGGGTTTATTATTTTCATTTGTTGGGGTTTATTTTTAGCAATTTTTTAGTTTTATGTTAATGTCCAAAAACTGGTGGGGTTTGGGTCTTTTCTTTGTAATGAGTAATGTATAGTATATAAATTGCCCATTACAGTAGTATTTACTGTAATAAGTAATTACTTTGTAATTACTAATCAGCAGTGGTTCTCAAATTTACTTAATCCTGTCTCCCTTCTTTGTGTCTGTAGTCATTTATGCGTTGTCCCCTGCTGTTCCCACTTTTGAAGGCCATGCTACCAGCAGGAACAGTCAAGCAAGAGTGGCATTAACCCCTTTACTTCTACGCCTGCTGGTGGGAGCAGCGCTGCCGTCAGAGCTGGGTCCCGAGCTAGCAGCTGCCACGCTCCTAAAGTTTCTTACGTCCTGCCAGAATACATTTCTGCATCCCCAGTTTGAGGGCCTCTGTTCTAGAGTACTTTAGCACAGTACTGTTTCCCCAGCTGAACGAAAAAAGCACGTGAAACAAATCACCTAAACAAGAGTAAAATCATCTAAAATGTCAACATATAAATACATTTTAAAAACCTACCCCAAAATGAGTTTTTAATCCTAAAAAGTAAGAAGTGCCACAGACTTCATGAAGTCTACTAAACCTCTCATTACTGCTCTCGATTTTACATGGAAGGCACTCCATTACTACAGTGATGGGTGGCCATGTAAAATCCTAAGATTAAGATAAGATAAAAATTCTTTTTTTACTGATCTGTATCATTCTGTACCATGTTGAACCAAATCTTCATTCTCAGTGTAAAATGGCGGAGCTCCATTTATTTAGTGGATTCACACCAATTAAGTTCCTGCCCCATTGTTCTGTACTTCATGCACTTTGAGATTCCATCTTTGTTTGGCAAACACATTATCTTTTGGACAACACTTTGCAGATTAGTGGCACTATGTAAAATAGCTGTAGTTTTGGATGTGAGAAAAATAAAGGCATAAAGAGTGGGATTATATAAAACACATTAGCCTCGGAACAGGCAGCAGCAAACCTTTACTCTTTAGAGTTTTCTTTTAGGCTGATATGTATGTGTAAGGACATTACAAAATATTTTCAGTGAATAGCGTTTTGACTTTTGAAACTAATTTGTTTTGACTGTGTTTCCTGCCATTCCAGGTTCCCTTTCTGTGAATACTCTAGCAAATGAATATACTGTTTGCCAAAACAGTGAGAATTGAAGAGTCTGATCCTGCACCCGTGGAATGACAAAACTGCCAATGACTTGAATGCACAGGATCAGAAAAAACAAAGCTGGTATTCATGGAAACAAATTCTAAATTCATAATCACGATAGTGCTCAGAGCAGAAACTCAAGTCTAACAGTTACTCACCTAGTCAGGCTGTGCATCTGATAGGTCGAATCAAAACCGACTGCATTTTGAATATTTACCACTTGCAGGTAATCGTTCACAAACAAGCTATGGAGAATTATTCGCAGGAAGTGATGGGTGAATAATTTTGAATACTGAATACATATGCAGAAATTACTATCAGTTCGTGATCAGGTGATCCAGACAGCACAGACATTGTGCCACCTTTGTATAGGTCATGGGGTGAGCTCTTCGCCCCTTTGGAGAGTCTAATGCTGCTGAGGACAGCAGTCTTGCACAGTCTTTGTGATCGCTGAGTATAAGTCTGATCACTGTGCCTGACCCCTGTGCTGGAACAAAGGGGAGGGAATGTTTCTGTTCCTTGCATCCTCTGCTCCTCCGTCTACAAAGGGCCTTACCATATCACGCTGCAGCTCTATACTTATAGTCCATGCTAGTAATTTCAATACAATTAATTTGGGAACTCAGGTTTATCTTGGAGGTTGGAAAATGCAATGCTTTGTGAGAATCAGGGGGCAACAGTGAGTGTCCAAGTACAGCCAATGCCTGTAGTAAAGTCTGATTAGATACAGTCAACCAGTTCTCCAAGAAACATTAATGTAATGTTTAATTCTTAGAAGTTTCATGGAGTTACTCTGGTGGTCAAGGCTCCCATCTAGGGTGAAACATAAAGGTGGAAGGAGCTGGAATTTGAATGGTTGAAATTCTTGTTTATATAAATATTCATCTTACTGAGACAAGGATGGGAGAGAGTCTCAGGGAGCTAGCCTCTTGCACTATGGTAGCTACACTCTATTTTTAGTGCATTAGTTTGAACAGAGCAAGCTGGGGTATGTCTTTTGAGCTGGGAATTCTACCTTAAGTTAGAACGTTTTCCTTCATGACTATTATCAGTACTGCTGCTGGTAGGCACCCAGTTGGGAAAGGACGTAAGCATGGGTGAAGGTCAGTAGACCATCACTGCTTGCTTTCAAATTAAATGTATACTCAAAGGCTATCCTGAATAGGGATGCTTCGCTTTTCTGAATCAGGATGCTAGTTGGAGTGGAAGAAAGAGAGTGACTGGTTTCTGTTACTAACATAGCTACCTATCCAGGGACTGGAATGCCTCCCCACCTTCCGTCACCATAATACTAGAGACAGTGTCTTGCTGACCTCAGAGTAGGGAAAGAGAATGATCTGGAAGGCTTCCTGCAATTTAGGTTGCTGTTACATAATTCAGAAGGCGGGGGAGGGGAGGGGGAGAATAAAAGGATGAGAGACTGCAAAAACAAACTAACCTAAAAGAATTGCAAGGTTGGGAAAGGGAAGAAGAGATCACAGAAGTCAAGGGAAAAGGGGATTCTGTTCGTGGCAGGGCATTATTTTTTCTATTAAGATCAGGTAGGGCATTATTCTTTCTATTAGTCAGGTGGTGATAATCAAATGTACTAAATAAGATATAAAATGTGACACGTGTAAGACATGGGTGGGTATTAAAAAAAAGGATGTAAATGAGTTGATCTGTATTTTTAAACTTAATCTTTGAAAGATGTCGTTGTCACTGATGGTCAGGAATACAATGATTCCCCTGGTCAAGATCATTCTGTCAAAAGCTCTTGAACATCTTTTATCTCTCACATGGTTTAGAAATGTAATCTGGTTAATCTCTTCTGGAAGGACATGCAGAAGTGATGCACCAAATGGAGACTTTCCTGGAAACAGTAATGCTTCTTACATGCTAATTATAGGCTATGTGACATGCAGTGAACTCTATAAACAAAGAGGATTTATTACCTTGCTGAAACAGTTTTTACTTCATCAGTATGAAAAAAAAGCATCTTAATATATGAACTAAGATCCAGGCAACTTCATGATCTTCACTGAAAAAAATGTTGTGACGGCACATTGTGCTGGAAGTCTTAACATGTGCTTCCTGAGTGTCCAGTCACTCTGCAAAAATATGGAGAACAGCAATGCTTGCTTCAAATGATAGATGAAAGAACTATAATGCAGAATATCAGCGCCAATAAAGAGGACTGAACTGGATTAAAGAGAAATTATAAAATTAGTCAACAGCTAGTGAACCGGATGCTTTCAGGTAACTGGAATTCTTCATATTCTCGAAAGATTGTGAATGATAGACCATATTCCACTTTCAGGTACAGCGAGCCTGTTCTATTGGCTTCCACTAGAAGATGTCCAATCTTTGTGGAGGTTTTTGCGGTAGTCACTGAGCTATAGTGGTAAATGGTAGAGGCTCCTTGATGTAGGATTTGCCTACTACATTTTGAATCAGATCTTCTGTGATTTTTCCATGCTGCTGGTTCTGACTTTAATTTTGTCTGTTGCCTTTGCTTATCCACTTTCAGATACCATCAAGCTCTCCTGGAAATAGTTGCATTAGTAATGGTTCTAGAGAAGGTCACAAAGAGAGCATGGATTCCCTCAAGCTTTTCCGTTCTTTCTGAGCATGTGGCTTTGTGCTGGTGCCCAGAGCAACAATTGTGTGAGAGTCATCTGTTTTCAGTTCACTAGAGTCATGAAAACATTTGCTTCAGTTTCAGTGAAGCTAGTTTCATGCTTCCTGTGTTTTGCTGAAAACTTTCAAAGCAAAACATATTTGAAACTCTGATTCACTCAATTTTGGGTTGAAACCACAAGTTTTGTGGGTTTCATTGTGAAAATATAAAGCTCTGTATGTCCTTAAACCCAACCCAGGCTCACTTGAAAGGCTTGCAGATTTTAGCAACCACCATTGAAACTAAACCAGACAAGTGGCATGTGGTCTTGTGATTCATTGCAAACATTTGCCCAGTGTGTCTTCTCTCAGCTAAATCTGTTCCCTGCTTTTTCACCCGTCCAGAATCTCATTCATATAACTGTGACATTAGTAGATGCTTGATGATCATGGAGGCTTAATGCTTTGTGGATTACTCTCATTCTGCTAACAAGTCAGGCTACCTCTGAGAGGCACAGTGGCTCTTGAAGGCTCAGCCATGCTAGAATTAAAAAAAAACATTCCTGAAACTTCCATTCAGAGCTTCCCCTCCATCTCCTGAGCAAGGCCTGATTCATTGGCTTCAGATATGTAGATGCAGAGTCTTGAACAGTTTCTTTGAGTGAGTTGCCCCCCATTTTCCTCTGGTAGACCAGCACAACGTTACATTGTATTCGAGGCAATTTGCTGACTGCCATTTTATATAGCTATTGTAACAGATTTTAGAATAAAATCATTTTGGCTGAAGTTGCTTGATAATAAGATCCCAGAAGCTGCCCAGAAGCTATGAACAGTTGTTTAAGAAATTACAGGAGGATGCTAAACGTGTTGTAATTGAACACTGCTCAGTTCCTGGATATTGCCCTTTGTATCATTAGGACTGCAATTAGGCAAACTTTAAAACTCCCAAATGTTTTGGCTGACTCTGTTAAGCCATCACTCTCTTTTCTCATAGAAATGCTTTCCATTCAAGCAATGCAGTGACTGCTGGAGACATTCATTCCATTAGGTACACTGAAGATTTTCACCATCTTGATTCCTTTCTGTTATGTGCACCCCAGTCAATAATGCTATTGCAAAACTCAATCCCAGTCATGACTGTGAACCTGGGGTTTGGAGTAGCTATGTTCTCTTATGGAGAAGAGCATGCAAAGGTAAATGGGAAGCAGTGGGCAGAATCAAGCACAATCAAGTTCTTACTTTGTTACAGTAAATAGATATAATAGCACCAGCTGGTAATCACTTCTGTAGTTGCTTAATGGATCATGGTACACACTAGGGCTATGTCTACACTTACTAAAGGTAGTTCGAATTAGTTAATTCGAACTAACTAATTCGAACTAATTTTAGTTAGTTTGAATTATCTTAATTCGAACTAGAAAAATTTAGTTCGAACTAAGCAAGTGCCATTCATGGCACTTCTTAGTTTGAATTAGCGAATTGCATTGAGTTCAATGGGCCGGTGAGTTCAAACTAAGCAATTAGTTTGAACTAACATGGCCACATTGGTTAATTCGAACTAACTAGTTCGAATTAACCCTTAGTTCGAATAGCATATTCAAATTTATTAGTTTGAATTAAGGAAGCCCTTAATTCGAACTAATTAAAGCCTAGTGTAGCCATGGCTTTAGTTAGTTCAAATTAAACTTCCTTAATTCAAATTAACTTGCCAGTGTAAACGTAGCCGAAAGGACTGTCTGCTCAAGGAATTTACATGAGGGAAAAGTATTTGTATTTGTTGTTTGAATCATGGTAACATCCACATACCCCAATTTGGACTAAGACCTATTATGTTAGGCACTATACACACTCACAAGAAAAAACAGTCTCTTCCCCAAAGTTCTTCCAACCTAAATAGGCAAAATAAACATTATCAAAGGTATACATCTTGTTTCTTTTTCCACCCTCCCCAGCACCAACAAAGCATCTCTGTTTTGCCCAGTCCCCACTATTCACATGCCTTAGCCAGCCTGCTTCTCCTTTGCTGCCCAGTGTACTTTGCTTCCCCACAACCATTCCACAGTATAGACTTTTTGTTGGGGGGGGGGGAGGGTGGGATAGCCAATCAGTGGTGCCTGTGTTAGTGAAAAGTGTCTTCAGCCCTCATGTCTAAAGGTCCCTGCCAAGATTGTTTGGTTCAGCTGCTGCTACTCTCTCCGTCTGTGGGGATAGGAGATGCCAGAGTCAGGAGGTCAGGGGGCCGTGCCTCCCCTTTCTTTTTAACAAAAGAAACCCAAGTGTAAAATTCATGTCCCCTGCAGATTTTTCCCTTCCATATAATAATTGATTCTGTTGGAGAGGCGCTGAATTTACACCTTTCCCACATTGGGGGCTACTGTGATGTCAAAAGAGAGGGCAGTTGGTTTACAGCCAGCCACAGAGAGGGGGGCACTTTGACTTTGCCCCTCCCCACACACTTCTACAAAGGTTCTAGGACCTTTGGGATTCCTAAGTAGCCTGTCCCAAGTGATGGTGCGGCTCCTGCCAAACTCTCCATGCAGGTGGCCACGTAGAGGATGAAATGGCAGCTCTGATGGGTGCTGCAGTAGGCATCCTTTGCAGGGTGGAAAAATAGTGCATCAGTGTTTAGCTGGACCTAGAAGTAGATAGTGTGGTTAAAGATCAGGACAAACAGGTCAGTGACATATTTGCCTGTTACATGTTAATTTGAAGAACTTCTGCTAGCAAAATCCATTCTTAATGTAGTTATCAGTAAGGAATCTCAAATATTTATTGCCTCTGCCACCAGAGACTTTATCAATGGGTTGATGGATGAGGCAGGCTGCTAGCCAGACCCCACAGTCATCTTTGAAACAAGAGACTCAAGAGGCAACAGAGTACGCTCCGAGAGCCCAATAAAACCTTAAAAGGTTTTAGGCATGTTTCTTCCAAGAGGAGACAAATTCCTCCAATGAAAAAAGCAAGACTGTTTGTCCCTTAACCCTTTGTGATTTACGGAGGGCAAGATAAAGTTTGCTTCTCAGACTTGCCACAGAGATGGAGCCATCAATGGTAGTGGAGTTATTTTAGGAAACAATGGTAAGGGAAAGGTTAGATACTGGACTGAATAAATGTGGTAACCCTTCACTCTGTGCACCCCCAGAGAAATGCTGCTAAGCAACAGTCACACAGTAATAGGGGGAATGTTTTTTGAGCATCACTATAACTGTTTTTATTGATTTGTAATATAATACCTGTTAAATACAGAGACTAGGGGCATTAAAATAAAGGATGTTGAATAATAACATCTTTTATTTACATAGCTCCTTCCAAAGCATTCCCCTATAGATAAACTGTATATGGTTTGTATTTTCCAATCCTTCACAGAAATGAAATCATCTCTGAGACAGGACACAGCTGTGGTTTCAGAATGAGCACCAACACCGTGCAACAAATTAAGATGAAAATGACATCTCCAGTCAACCTGTAGTGGGAATTTACAGGATCTAAGTCAAATGTAGCTACTCATATTGGAATCTGGCCAAAACAGAAGGGCTAACAAGTCCATTTTTATGAAAAGTTCTATTTGATCTGTAATGAGCAGACGTGGTCAGGACCTCAGTTTTAAGTTTGGCTTGGGCAGGAAGCCATTAACTCTTCAGAAACTCCAACTAGCACAAAATGCTGAAATGCATCTCCCCTGCAACATGGGCTACTGGAAGCATGGCCATGTTCAAGACCTCTGTTCTTATTGTCAAGGGGCTCAATGGACTTATGCAAGGAACCACCTAAAGCTCCAGAATGAAGACAGCAGTTAACAATTCCTCTTCTCTGGGACAATGGAACTTTCTACAATAAAGGTGAAAGCTTGGCTCTGTAGCAGATGAAGTTTTCTTGAGGACTGGTCCAAGATTGTGGAACAAACTCCCTTGGAAATGAAGGACAATCACAAACTTCGCCACCTTCTGCTCCAACTGCAAAGCATATTTCTTTGATCTGCTTTCTCTAACACAAATGTGTACATTTTTTAAAAATGCCAGAACAAATCCAATTCATAGCAAAACACTCCACCACACCCACACAATTCTTCCCCTAGGAGAGGATAAGAGAGAAAAATAATCACAAGTTGACAGTGGTTAGTCATGTCACTTAATGTGTGAACCTGAATGGAAAAGAAGTATAAAGGCACTTCCAATAACCACAATACCCTATAGCAGAACTATGTGGCAAAGTGTATAGACTCAGATGGAAGATTCCAAACATATTAGTTCCACACTTTGCAACACTGAGTTTGTCTTGGAGGCTCCCACGAGAGCCTAGATCAGTTCTTTGCATGTTGACAAATTCCAGAGGGGTAGCTGTGTTAGTCTAGTTCAGCAAAACAAACAAGGAATTCTGTGGCACTTTTAAAGACTAACAAATTAATTTATTGCATGATCATATTTAGTTTTCAAGATCTGACAAAATCAGAACCTAAAGTGAAGGTGAGTGAAAAAGACTTTTATGTCAACAAAGCAGCTCTCATTAAATCTGACCCAGATTTTACAAACTCAAATAGGCATCTAGCTACAACAGTATCAGCTGAAGAGAAGAAGGGACAGACAGGACATAAAGTATCAGAACTGCAGTGCTTTTAAAGATTTTACTATTCTTTTCCATATTTTTATGGAGTTAGTGTTATATCCAGAGGGTTCACTGTGATGGTGGGAGCTGGACTGAGCTCATTGTGTGTCTCTGAACGAAAAAAGCAACCACCAAATATAATTCATACCATAATATGTAGATATGTCACTAGGTGACAAAGAAGATAGGTCCATACCAAACTTCTAGATCCAAATATCTCCACCTTTGGAGATATTTGTACCTGGATCTGAACTTTGCACTTTGGAGAGCCAAATTACGTGTTTTGTTTTGCTTTGTTTTTTAAAATCTAAATTTCAGAAGTTCAGAGCTGCTGCTGTCCCCATGAATTCAATGCCCTCTTAATTTTGTCTGCATTTAGGTTGGTATTTCAAAGCCAGCAAGAGGAGTTAGACAAACAGCTTTTAAGGGGATGTACATGTCCAAATTCCCCTTATTGGCTTTGGAATCTCATCATTATTATGAATTGGAGACTAAGGCCGGATCTACAGTGACAATGGAGGTCAAAGCAGCGCCTTTTACGTTAAACCCCTAAACATATATCTCCACTGGCATGTCAGTCACATCAACCTAAGTTGTGCTGAAATTTGACTTAATAAAACCACCCCCATAATTAATGTAGTGCTGAGGTCAAATTCAAGAGTTTGAATTACCATTAATGTAGGCAGAGTTCAATGTAAGTCAATGTCATTGGCCTCCAAGAGTTATCCCATAATTCTCTGTTTTGACCACTCTGGACTTTCACATTCTGCTGCATCTGCACTGGTCAGGTAAGCAGGACATAGCTCCTCCCATCAAGCCCTAGGAAATTTTGAATTCTCAAGCCCTATTTGTCAGTGTGGCGAGAGCTTGGTAACTGAACAGCTCATGGCGACTGTACGCCCCAAACATGTCTCAGCATGGAGTCAGCTTGAGCTCTTGAATCTCATTGGCCTGTGGGGTTAGGAGTCTGTTCTTCCTCAGCTCTGAGCCAGCAAAAGTAATCACAATACTTATGAGAAGATATCATGTGGTAAGGGCCATAACAGGGATGAGCAGCGGTACTGTGTTAAAATCAAAGATCTGAGGCAGGAATATCAGTGGACTAGGGAGGTGAACAGTCATACTGACCCCTTGCTGAAGATGTGCCACTTTTATGAAGATCTGCATGCAGTTCTCAGCAGTGACCTCACCTTATGGCATCGATACCTCCGAGGAATCACAGTCCAGGATGAATGAGGATGACTCCGTGGATGAAGACGAGAAGGAAGAGGAGAACAGGGGGCAGGAGAGTGGGGTATCCATTCTCCCAGACAGCCAGGACTTCTTCATCACTCCGGTGCAGCCCAGCTGGTCACAGAATGGCTTCAGTGACCAAGATACCAGGGAAGGTACATCTGGTGAGTGTGTTTATCTAATCACATTGCTCTGGTCATATCCCCAGTCATGCTTGTACTTTTTAGAAAAGGTTTTGTTGAGAGGGAATGGCATTCATGGGTGTAGGTAAACTTCTGCCTAGGGTCACTACAGGGACAGACTGTTGATGTGCACACAAATGCTATGAGACTCCTACACGGATATCTCCAGGAAACTTTCATGAAGGTACTCTGCAAGCCTTTGCAGAAGGTGTCAGCCTTATTTCTTCCACCATGCTAGAAGACTTTCCCACACCATGCTGCTATTAAAGGAGCAGGCATCATCATGGAACACAGCATGGCAGCAGAAGGACCAAGTCTATAACCCAATGCTTGCTGCAAATCTTCCCTTTCCTTCTCCATTATCCTTGGGAGACTGGTGTCGCATGTGGTCACCTAGGGAACATGGTGCAATTTTACAGTAACCACCCAATGCTGTCTTCTTCCCAGGGTTGCCAACTGTCCTTAAATTTATGGAGAGTTAGTAAAAAGTATGCAATTTTCCTGCTGTCCATGAGTCCATAATTAAAAGAAAACATCCATAGAAATCTCCTGGCATACAGGAGTCACCCAGCATGGAAGAGGAGTGGGGTGAGCTGAGCAGATGGATGCTGTCCAGCCCACATTGAAGTAGAGGTCTTCCAGCACTAGGACCCCATAGGCAGCAACCACCTGCAAGGGCAGCATTCAAACACTGTGCAGGAAGCCCTGTGTTGGCCCATGGGTCTGATCCAGGGGGCAGAGAAGGGTGTGGGATCCAGGGTAAATGGGGGGGATGCATGCAACATTGCACTTGTAGCCCCTAATCCTGTCTGTGGCGGGATCCTTGTCACTTCTCCCCAGAGCCTTCCTCATCTCTCCCCACCATCCCCTGGCTTGGCATTCCTGCCTTTATACTTCTTCCTGCCCCTTACCCCACTTCCCCCTCTATCCTTCTCATCTCTCCAGTCTAGCAGCCAGACCGTACTTCTGCTGCTGACATTATGATATGATTATAATACTGTAACATTATTGTATTGTTTATGGTATTTTTAGTAATGTCAATAAAATGTTTACCATGGCAGTAGAAAACTCAACTTCAGTAAAAACTAAAATACAGGTTGTCAATGCTGCCCTGCCCTTGGACACAAGACATCATGACATTGTTTGCAAGGGCTTTAAGGGAGCTAGTACTGGTCTCCCTAAGTTTTCTGCAGTCTTAAATTGCCCATAGCCTCTTGTAAACTGGTTTGTCCACCTCCTCCCCAAGTACACTTTGAGATTTAAAGGGGGAGCCCAATGGTCCCTCTTCTTGGTTAACTGTTTATTGGGGAGCTGTGTCGTTGCTGGAAATCTCTGAAATGGATGTAAGGCCCCCTTGCTTATCGTGTCTGGAACGACAGTCCGACCCCTGCAGTATGGGCAGATTGGAATGTGGTTTTGCCCTCCCGTTTGTTAAGGTGCTGTTATGAGCACCCCATAAAGTGGCCGCCACCTCCCTTGTGATATAAAGTCATAAGATGCTGTTTACCAGATACTTCCCCCAGGTCACATAGAGATTGTTTACTAGATATGCTCCCTAGGTCACGTAGAGAAACCGTTTATCAGATGCTGTCCCCAGACCACGTACCAGATACTCCCCCCAGGTCACGTACAGAAACTGTTTAGGCTTGTGACCATCAACATGCTTTATTCGGACCCTGATTCGCTCTAAGCCAGCTCCCAAAGGAGTGGGTCATCCCCCTTGCCCATGTGAGGGCATCTGGAGGGCAAGTCAATCATGGCTGCTCTGGCCCCCCCCCCCCAGGGGTATAGAGGGCTCTGACCCGGAACCTAGAGAGCTGGTGAAAATTCCTTTGGCCAAATAAGGACAGGAGGAACCGGGCAGCCCCCCGTCCCCAAATTCCTGCTGCAGCGAAATCTGGCCAATCACAGCCCTCGGCAGGAAGCAGTGGCCTAGGCCATAAAAGCTACCATGCCGCATGGAGCAAAGAAGGAGTCTCCACGAGTTACCTGCTAGGCCTGATCACCCTGCAGTAGGAGTTCCCCCGAGAGTGCCGGCCCGAGTCGATTTCAACCTCCACCTTAAGACATCATGCTGTTGCTAATTGCCTGCCTGATAGTCTTGGTACGTATGTGACCCCGAGTATCCCCCACGTTTACTTCTCATGATTGTTTCTTTTCCCTTTAAATGTATATAGTTGAATGTGAATAACTCTTCTACCTCAGTTTTAACCCAAGGTATTACAATTGGTGTAGGTTTGGGGATTATTGTTATGCTTATTGTTTTATGTATTGGATTCTGTCTTGTTATACTTTATCTCTGAATTATCAAAAGAGTCCAAGAGGAGGGTTTATTCTGAACGTTTATCTCTGTGTAACTCATGGTATGTTAAACTGTGAAGTAATCCCCTGGGGCTATCTTGTTATCTGTGAAGCTGACTTCTGAGTTTAGTCCAGCAAGCAGCCCAACTGTTAACCCTTTGCGTCCCAAAGAGGGAGACTAATAAAGTTTATTATTTTTGGCCACCACTTTAAGTTTCCAGGAGCCTTCCTTCTCCCATCCTTTACCTACTGCAGACACCGTTCTGTATAGTCAAGGAAGTTCTTGTAACAATGTATCATATTTTAGACTACAAGGGCACATCTAACAATGGGAACTGTGTGCTTTGCTTGCCTTACAATACTCTTCAACCTTGGGCCACCCAACTCCCACAAAGTGCCTCTCTCAGATTAGGAAGAGGAAAAGAATATCCAGGGATGACATGTTCAGTGAGCTGATGAACATGTCCCCGGCACCTGAGACAGAGCTCAGAGCCTGGAGAATGTCTTTGTTGGAGAAACTGAACATGGAGATGGAGGACAGAAGAGCAGTGTGAGAACAGGAGTGTGAAATGCAACAGGTATGAGGGATCAGTCTGACATGCTGAAGTGCCTTGTAGAGTTCCAGGAACAGCAGTGGCTGGACAGAGTCCCCCTGCATCCCATCCAGAAAGCACAGCAACCTGTGATATCAACCTCCACTTCCATGTGGAGGTTGAGAAGAGTGCAGTATGTGCTGCACTCCACACAAGTGGAGGCAAGCAGAAAGAGGCAACAGCCCCTTTAAGAACTGCACCATTCCTTTTTGGCTTCCTCTCCCCCAGAAATAAAACTTATTCCCCACAGAAGTAAAACTTAACTGGTTTATAAAAAAAATCTGTCTTTATTCATTCATAGCCTGGGTGCTGTCAGCATGGAAAAAGGGGAGGAGGAAAATGGTGGGTGGGTGAGCAGATGGGTGGGAGATGGGAGTTAAGCGCACAGTGCTCAGAGACACATACATTACTGTTGCTCATTGCAAAACCGGATTTTCAATGCTTCCCTGCTATGAAGCACTCCGCGATTCACTTGGGCCGTAAAACTGGCATCTGGCTTCTCAAAAGCCTATCAGCCTCTGCAATCCACTCCTGAGGGAACATTTCACTATGTGTTTCACACAAATTATGGAGCACACAGCAGGTACAGATATCTGTTGGTATGGGTTTTTCACTGAGGTCAAGCCTAGCGAGTAGACTCTCCCACCTCCCTTTTAGATGCCCAAATGCACACTCTCCCATTATTCTACATTTGCTGAGCCTATGTTGAAATACTTCGTATTGGAGTTCAGGTGCCCGCTGTAGGGCTTCATTAGCCAGGAGAGCAGGATCCCCCACAATCACTCTTGGCATTTCAATATTGCCAATGTTTATTTTTTGGTCAGGGAAAAAAGTGCCTACCTGCATCTTTTTGACCAGACTGGAGTTCCTAAAGATGCATGCATCATGGACCTTTCCAGATCACCCCACACTGATGTCAGTAAAATGTCCCTTATGATCAGCAAGGGCTTGCAGGACTATTGAAAAGTATCCCTTGTAGTATATATACTCCGTGGCAATGTGGTCTGGAGCTAAAATAGGGATATGTATCTCATCTATGGCCGCACACAGTTTGGGAATCGCAGTGTGGCAAACCCATCCACTATGTCCTGCACATTTCCAAAAGTCACTACCCTTCACAGCAGAAGTCTATTAAAGGGCCCACACAGTTGTATCACAGCAGCTTCCACAATGGATTTCCCCACTCCGCATTGATTTCCACCGGATAGGTAACAGTCTGGGGTTGCTAGCTTCTACAGAGTGATGGCCACTTCCTTCTCCACTGTCAAAGCTGGTCTCAAGCAAGTATTCACGTGTGTCAGTGCCAGGGACAGCTCTGTGCAAAGTTCAAGGAAAGGGGCCTTCCGCATATGAAAGTTCTGTAGACACTGCTCATCATCCCACATGGTCATCACGATGTGGTCCTACCAGTCTGTGCTTGTTTCTCAGGCCCAGAAACACTTCTCCACCAACTGAAGGTGATGCATGACAGCCTGAAGCAAGCAGCAGTTGTTTTTTTCTATCATTTGTAGCAGGGCAACCTCAGTAACATTGCAATTTTCTCCATTGTGGCTCCTGTTTTGCTATTGAGAATACTACAGGATAAGGCATGAGGTTTTTGTGATGCTCACATTGGCTGTGTCTACACTGGTAAATTAAGTCAACTTAAGCTTGCTTAAGTCGACTTAATTTACCCTGTGTCTACACTACAGTTTCCTTAAGTCGACTTAAGGAAAATTAAGTCAACTTTATAACACCACCTTCCTATTAGACCTAAGGCTTAAGTCGATTCCCTAGAGTCGACTTAGGGCTACCCCAGGGCTACCCCAATGCCCTCCCTGCCGGGAGGGGCACCGGGGGAGCCTGGCATGCCCCCCCATAGGGCAGGGCAGAGCCCTGCCCACCCTGCCCCTATGCCCTGCCAGGGTCCCTGTCCCCCTTTGCCCCATTGTACCTAGGTACAATGGGGCAAAGGCTTAGCCCCCTGGCATTGGGCAAGGGGTGCTCCCCACCAGCATGGACCTCCCCTAGGTCCCCCTAAGCCCCTAGAAGTCGATCTAGGCATCCAGTGTGGACGCTCTAGGTCAACTTTCTAAGTTCTCCTTTAAGTCGACTTTAATTTTAAGTGTAGACACACTAAGTCGACTTAGTTAAGTCAGCTTAGTTAAAGTCGACTTAAAATTACAAGTGTAGACATAGCCATTGATAGTGCAGAGCTGAGTGAGCTCCATGACTTTCCATGAATGCAGCAGAGAAAAAAGGCATGAAAAACCATTTTCCTGTTTGTTTGTGACAAAAAAGGAGGGGGAGGTAGCATGTTGTATCATGGAAGGATGACAACCTTCCCACAAGCCACTGTGTCTAGCTGAACTGTGGGATGGCTTCCCATTGTGCACTGCTTAGAATGTTGACACAACTGTGATGTTTGGGGATGCAAAAGCCTGATGCAAGGAGTGTGGTGTGATCATGTTTCTGAGACTTCCAGAATTCGGTAGGTGAAAATCGATTTACAATAGATTGACTTCCTTCCACAGTGTAAACGTGGCCTAAGAAAATGAGAGACAAAAGAGTCTTGTGGCACTTTTAAAGACTAACAGATTTATTAATCGCATGAGCTTTCGTGGGAGA
>ML685969.1:612623-665647 GCA_007922175.1 Pelusios castaneus
TGCTGAGTGAGACCCACTTGAAATGCAATAAAAGAAAAGTGCATGCAGAATTTTACAATCGTCTGTCAGCCCTTTGCAGGATCAGAGCCTTAAAGTGAAGAAAAGTTTTAGGAAACATGCAATTCCATTATATTTTTTTAGCCTGCATAGTAACAGACTATTCCCACATTTGACATGTAAAATTCAATTTGATATACAGGCCAATTTATCTCATATTATGATTTTTAAGAGTAAAAAACCAGATCACAGATTACTCTGATAGAATTAAATTAATTCAGGATTATTTATTAATTACTAAACATTATTATTATGCTAAATCTTGGTCAAAGTGAACGGCGGATAGTGTTTTAGCAGCTAAAAACAGGACAGTTGCTTAACCTTGGCAAGTGAGGGACTTTCCTTTGTGTACATAGCTGGGTAAGGATAAGGGATGGCTTTCCTATGACTTCACTTACAGTCTTGTACTAGCTTCTTGTATTTTGTTAATTATTTTTGGAATTTTAAAATTGTTTTCTGCGAGTTGGCAGACCTCATAGCCAAAATAAACTGATGGCAACTATCCCAAATTAATGGTCTTAGAATGACTGCATCTCAAACAACTTTGAGGATTTTGCAGGCTGGAAGATACGGATCTTTGCCTAAAACAACCTTATCAAACCTCACTGTGGGTGTGTCTACACTTACAAATTAAGTTGACTTAAAGAGGCTTAAGTCGACTTAATTTACTCTGCATCTACACTGGGCTTTCCTTAAGTCGACCTAAGCTGCTCCTTAAGTCGAATTAAGGAAAAATTAGTTCAAATTAATAACACCCATTTTAAAATTCAAACTAGCACTTAAGTCGACTTTAATAAGCCAGTGGAGACACGGAGTAGTGCCTAGGTGGACCATTTTAAGTCAACTTAAAACGTTAAGTCGACTTAATAAGGTCAAAAACGGACCATGTCTACATTTGAAAAGTTAAGCCCACTTCTGTTAAATTGACTTAATAAGGTCAACTTTAAGTCGACTTAAAGTTGACCTTATTAAGTTGACTTCATAAAGTCGACTTAACTTTTCAAGTGTAGCCATAGCCTGTGTGACACCAGTGACTTCAGGTGGGGAGTGCCCCATTGTGATTCACCAAAAAACTCCTGCAAGTCATTCTGAGGGGAGGGACTTTCCAAGTTATCTCCCTCAGACCCTTAAGGAAAAGATGAAATCATTGGTCTGCCAATTTTCCTCTGGTCATATGATGACACCATATTTGACAAGAAGCCTTGTGCTTCCTCCATGCTCCGAGCTGGTCACTGAGTGGTTGAAATCCAGCAAGGCCCCAGCAACTAATATTTGACATGGTTAGCCAATCAGCAAGCCTGACACTGTTAAACAACTGACTGAGAAAAATATTGACTGATCTTTTCATCCACATACCAACTTCCTGAATGCAGGGAAGAGATTTCAGATTTCAATGGGGCAAGCAACTTTCAGAGGAAGTGCAGGAACAGCTCAGGCTGCTTGTAGGCACTTGGATTTTCTGAAGAATAAAATGTGAAAATCAGTCTATTTTGGGAGCATTTGTTTAGATTATTCCATATATTTTGAATAATAATTTGTATGGGTTTACTACAACAAAATTACCAACCCAAGACAGACTGACAAGTACCTGAGATGTGTGACATGCAGGACAATACGAAATGAAACCTATTCTTAAGCTTATAAAACAGAGTTCAGAAAACACAGGAGACAAATCAAATAAAATATATGATTGACTCCACAGCCTTGACATATCAATTTTTTAGTCTTTACACAGGTGACAGTGGAGTCACATAGCATGATATGTTGCTACTATTTTTAGTACAGAAAAATATAAAACAATTTATTTAAAAAAAAATAAAATCGACACACTCCCCCTCCCCCATACACATGATCTCCCACTATCAGGCATGAAAGACATTTAGCCAAGGCTGTAGTATGGTCCTTGATTGTTTCAAGTCCAGAAATAATTCCAAGTGATTTCATGACATTTCTCATTATGTTTTAAAATGTTAACTATGTACCAGTTGGTATAAACTTATCTTCTGATGCAGTCCCATGAACATGTTTATAAATTAAAGTTTTAGTAGCTAATTAATCATGTTGAAAATTGTGGAAAGGAAAATGAAGCCATTCATTTATCAGCAGCATAAGATTAAGGAGAAAATGCTGAGAATATAAACTATATTTTTCAGATGTTGGAGCTGAAATATTTTTCTACAGGAAATAACTGAGGCCAACTCTTACACTTGTAACCCTTCTGCCAGGCCAAGACAGCAACAGCAAAGGGCCAGGTCTATACCTAGGGGTTCCCAAACAATGTTACGACACCAATCAGTTCAAGCCCCCATCCAGTCTCTTGGGAAATCATACACTATATGCTGGGCACCCTAGAAGGGCAATACTTCCCCTCTCGCAAGTACGACTTGGAGTGTAGCACATAAAACTTTTAATAGAGACTACATAGAGGCAATATGAAAACCAGCACTGATTGGGAGATGGTGCAAAGCAGGATTCCTACAAAATCCAATAGACAGAAGTCATTCCACTACAGTGTTCATAGAGCGTGTCCTTCACTTCTTCATTTCCCTCCATATTGACCAGCATAGTTTTAGTGTCCACCTCCCAACGGGTGGGAGGCGCCCTCAGCCCTCTCCTCCAATTATCTTCTGCCACCTCTGGGTCACTCACATCATCTGCTGGCACCACCCAATGGCCACTGGCTCCGCCCACTGGTCACTCACACCGTCTGCTGCCCGTTTGCACCCTTTGCTGGCACTGCCCACTAGCCTCGCCTGCTGGCCATTCACGCTGTCTGCTGGCCATTCACAAGATGCCCTCCTGCTGGACCTCAGTCAGCTTCTCAGTGAACTCAGCTCTTATAGAGGATTTCATCTCTCTGGTGATTCAGTTCTAATCAAAATAACAAAAGAGACTCCACCAGGAGTCATTAAGTCTGTCCTTTGACAATGGGAGGGGAATTAGGCATTTTTCTAAGGCACAGCTCCAGCAGAGCTAGTGCCTCCATCCTTCCCCATTTAGTTTCACAAGACTGAAAACTAGGGTTTCTCACTTTTCCAAGTTCTCTGTTGCTAATGGTGACTTTGCCGTCAGCTTCTCGGTCTATAAACAGATATACAATAAAAGGGTAGCATATCATGAATTTGGGCAGCCTTCCTTAAATGGCATCAGAGCTGTAGTTCAATCCAAGAGTGATTGCACATTCCTTTGTATCAGCCACTGGACTGCAATATAAATATCAGATGGCAATGGTATTGGTAATGCCCTGTCATCTTGGGAATGAGATCTGAAACTTCCCACATTATTAAATATAGCTAATAAGGAATTGTTGGCTCATTTGATATGGTTTAACCAATCCAATAACTAGACTTGATATTAACCCCCTGTATTTTCCTTTGATTTGTTAGTCTTTGATTTTATTTTGTTTAGTTATATATTATATACAATTGGAAACTCATCTGGGATATTTCTTTCCCGGACATCAAGCTGTAGATCTGAAAGGACCCTGGGGCAGACAACAGCAATAACTTTATAAGTCACCTCGTAGTAGCCCATAGAACCTGCCTTCTTTATTTCTGATTTGTTGGGAGGACTAGTGAAGAAAATCATACAAGAGAAAAGTGTTTTAAAAATAAAAAGCCTTGACTCAAGCAACCAAGTGAATGAACATGATAGGAGAGCTGCATTGTCAAAGCTAGTAACTGTAGACGCATTAAATATTTAGAATGGTCTACTTGATCTATTTCTCTCTTGCTCCTTCTTAAGGAGGTATTAATTTATGGTTTAATGACTTCTTGTAAACTTGGTACTCTGAATTAATGGGCTAAATAAGTTTTTTCAAACATGTTTGCATTCTGATGAGTATCTTTATACATAAGGAAATAGTTCTAGAGTAAGAGCTTGGTTTTTACTTATCAATGGGATCAGATATGGCAGGTATATTCTGTTCTTATCAGGGTGGCTGGGGAAAAGGACAGCTCCCTGACATCAGAATTGCCATCACCTTGCTAGTGGGAGCAGTTCTGTTTACTTCAAATGGGGCCGCTTCCATGCAGAAAGGGAATGTAATTCAGCTTTGAATAAATAAAGGCCTACTTAGAAAACATTTGCAGGTATGAATACCTATTTCCATGTCCGTGTGGTGGAAGAAGGGGGCTAAGGAACTTCCACTCAGAGCTTAATTGGTGCCAGAGCTTTCGAGGACTGAGCCCCAGGACCTTCGGGCTTGATGTGTCCGTTATGAAAGTAGACAAAAAAAAATCTTGAGCTCCAGCACCTAATTGCTTGAGCTCCTGCATCTCTTTCATTACAAATTAAGCCCTGCTGGCTCTCATATCACCACTAAACACACAAGAACTATGCATCACCTTTAAAGAGAGCTGGTGTTTTGTCTTTTAATCTTTGAAGCATTATAGTTATTTTAAATGCTGATGTGACTCTAGAGAAAACAAATGAATATTCATGTTCCTTACGTAGCAAAGCTACGGTATTGGGTTATGCATGACTTTTATTAGTCCTTGCTCATTTAAAATTTGTTCTTGAAGCAATCGGAACCTGGTTTGGGGGCACAAAATGAACCTGGCCCAGTATATTTTTTTTAACAATGCGGGTTGTGGATCCTAAAAAGATCAGCAGAGAACTTAAATAGGTGATTAAAATTAAGTATGTGCTTAACATCTACTGCAGGGACTGAAGTCCATGGGACTTAAGCACATGCTTAAAGTACTTTACTGAAGAAGAATAACTTTCCTCATGTGCTTAAAGTTAATCAAATGCTTAACTGCTTTACTAATCAGGGCATATAACATCTAAGGTACTCATTAAACAGGGTATTGATTTTTATTTAATTTAAAATTGTATTTACCTTGCACTGTAATTAATGGTAAATCCTAAATAGATCAATCTGCAATGGAAAGGCAGTGCTTGGATCCCAGACCTTTTCTCTGTGTGGAACTCCTGTTGCCATCAGAAAATCATTGGACTTCAATCCTTACCAATGATTCCTGGAGCTCCTACTGATGCTTCCGAGTCACTGAAGTCAATGGAAGTCACATGGGGAGAGTGGGTATGGGTACAGGAACTGACCAAGAGTACAAACACAAGTGTTCGCTGCATTCACTGTAACTAAAACTAAAGATACAGAAAATCAAATCCATTTTAAAGGGATAGTCTGAACCAATCTCACTTATTTCAGGAACTGTACCATGCAACACTAGTAAGACAGATACAAAACTCCAAACTAAGAATTCCTTGCAATCTTATACTTGGTAAAAGAAAATATGTACTAGAAGAGAGAACCCCACAATGCTTTTTACTGTACTACTTTTATTGGCCAGAAGAACTCTCTGCCTTAGACTTGGAGTCACTGGGATTCCCTTGGGTGGTCATCTCTTTGCACAGCTCTGTGGCTCAAAGGGGCTATAAGTTGGCTTAACCAACTACTTGGACAAGGGGACACATGAAGAAGACCTTTGGAAGAATTTTTTCCCCTATTTCTGGTATTTGACGAAGTGGGACTTCACCCACAAAAGCTCGTGTGAAAAATAAATTTGTTAGTCTTTAAAAGTGTCACAGGACTCCTTGTTTATTTGGAAGAATTAGGTAATATGAAATTATCTCCATGGTCTAGCTATTCCCAACTGCTGGATCATTGTCTGCTGGGTGCAGTTTAGAGCAATCGGAAGGCTGCTCTTGCTATAATGGGAGCTAAACCAGCCACAGAATTGAGAAGACACAAAATTGGCATAAAACAATCTTGATTCTGCCTTTGATCCTATGCCAAGCGCAATTCAACCCTGCCCAGCAGTCAGAGCCTATATGTAAATATTCCCCAAATTATAATTATAAATAAGTGCACAATAGATCTGAGTTTGTGGAGGAATATATGGAATTAAACACATAATTGATATTATTATCCAATATCTACATAGCCAGTTACACAATTCTTTTGCACAGCACCTCTATATATGCAAGACTTCCAATGAGTTCAGTGGCTGTTTTGCCAGAGTAGAGACTGTAAGATCATACCCATGATTTTTTAAAATAAAATAGTTTTCTCAAACACATGGGTTTTGAGCAAAACGAGTTACAATTGTGTAAATGTAAGCCCTGAACATTCCTGTCAGCTTCAGATAAGAACTAGATCATCCGGACAATCAAAGCCAGCTGTAGTCCAATTATTTCCTTTAAAGCACAGTCAACGCTGTGGACACTATGCAAATCATAGCCTAGTATTAATATGCTAATAATATTTTCCAAACTAAATCCTGCAGCTGTAAACCCTGTATTGAAATATTTGCACATTGTTCAAGAAAAAAATTACTAACACTCAAAGTACAGATGTAACGGGTTTTTGTGCACTAAAATCTTTGCTGTTATTTTAAGAGTATTGGAACAGTTTTATTTTACAGCATTTCTCAAATGATAGGGTGTAATGGATCTGCGTACCTAAGTCCACTTTATTCCTAACAATGATGTACTATCAAATAGCCGTAACCATTCCCCTGTTGCCATAGCACAGGACACAAAATCCCTTCTCATAGCAACTGAACTCCTGCCTGATGGTGCAATGATCTGATACAGCTGCCCTCTTCCTGATCAGTCAGTCCCTCGTGGTTTAGGCATATTTTGAATGGGTTCTTCATCAAATACCCATTAATGATCTGCTAAGCCATATTTTATTATTTCTTAACCTAAAGGATATTTTTTGGACCTTAGAAATGGTTCAGTACCATGGTCAGCACAAAGACATCCTGAATCTATGCAACTATAAGGTAAAGTAAACAGCTAACATATCAAAGATGTGACACTAATGGAAAGAAAAGAAAACTGAAAGAAATGGAGAGGAAAACGTCTGTCTGACACCGATGATTTGTACGGGGAGCCTCTAGATGAAAGATCAGAGGAAGACATTTGACCTGCGCTTTAATCTGAGAGAAAAGCAAAGCTGTTTAATTAATATAGATATAACAAAAACATTTTGCTGGGATCTTTAACAACGAATTATATGGCGAATAGCTGAAACAGCAATAAACTTTTACCTTGGTTACAATGAGCATCTGGCAAATCTATCTTTCAGCTAATAACAAGAGATTTGAGTACTGTTTATCTAATTCTGCCTAAAATCAAGAGTCAGAAGGAGACAAAGGACAAGGTGAAGAAAGTGGCACACTATGTTCAGGAAGATCCATTTGATTTTTCACCCCAATTCCCATAGGAGGCATCTGGCTGATGATCTCCCTTGCTATGATGGCACAGGATGTGCTGTGAGGCTGATCCGCAGCACCTCTATGTACACTCTTGGAGACGAGCAGCAGAAACCCAGTGAATCTTTAAAAAAATGCAAAAGTACCACCAGCATAGACTCCTACGCATACTTCCAGCAGAAAGAGGAAGACCGGGCCTGGATGTACTCCAAGACTCAAGACTGCTTGCGGTACTTACAGGATCTATTAGCTTTGAGGAAAAAATACCTTGACAGCATCAATGACTTAAAATCCAGGAACATGACATCAGAAATTTCTCCAGTAACGATGAACTCCTCCAAAACGGGGAAAAAGCCACTACAGGAACTTCCTACCAGGCACTCCTCTAAGGTAGGGGCTATTGTATCTAAGTACAAGAAAATGTTATTGCCATTTGCCTTGATCATGTAACATATAGTTGCATAACCTCCATTGGTTTTCTGTGTCAATGGCATTTATTCAAAATCAAGTCCTCTTGCATAGATTGCATCACTCTTATTGTTCCACCAGTAGAAACAGAGAATTATTTATTGCTTACACGCAGCAAAACAATAGTGAATAAAGAGAACAGGGTTTGGTAGTGCCTGCTGAATTAAGTTTGCTTTTCTTTTCATCCTGGGTATAAATGTTAAGAATTAAGATTGAGCATGCATCAACCATAATCTGAGAATTATGTGTGATCCTTTAGGATCTAGATTTGATCTGGTAATAGAACATTCTGTAAAGGAGCAGCTGACCACTACCGCCTTGAAGAGTCTGGTGGCTTAACAGACACAGTCAGTCTTTTGGCTTTTTGTTAGTTTGAAGTTATTATTTACGTTATAATTCAAGGCCATCCATTACTGTCTTCTACCAAGAGCAAGGAATGGTGCGAGCGAGGTCTGGTTATATTTCGTCACTTGTAGAGCCTTTTTGGAGGACACCAGGGATGCTTTAATAGATTAAAATAGTGACTGGTGCAATTTTGTTTCTTCCCAACTCTGCCACAGATCTTCTGTGTGATCTTGGGCAAGTGACCACATTGTGCCTCTATTCCCCATGTATAAAATGGGGACAATAATACTTCCCTTCTGCACAGGAGTGTTGTGAGGACAATAAACCATAAATATTTAGAAGGCACTCAGACAGTATAGTGATAGGAGTATGGAAGTACCTCAATAGGTGGAGAATCCTGGAATTGTTGCAAAAAGGTATGAATACATATGGCCTGTAAGCACACTTTTGGAGTAATGTGGAGTGAGCGTTAGTCAAGATTAATCTGAATGTTTTGTGAAAAATGGTCATGAGAATAAGAAAGAGGTGGGTGTGTATGAGGTCTAGGAAATGCATCCATAAAAAGATAATTGTGTTTGAGGCTATTGCATGGTCATATGCTACATCATGGTTATCCACCATGGTTGTTTATATGTTACTGATTAGAAGCTTAATAATCCATTGAGACATCGAGAAGGCTTTTTGTTGGCTTTGCATTAGGCCCTCTAAGAGAAACTTTGAAATTATTTATGCATAGTATATTATTTTACTGAACAACCATGATTTTCACTGATCAATGTTTTGTCCTCCGTACATATTCCACTGCCAGCCACTAGGATGTGGTGTGTATTAGTCGTCAATGCTCCCTTCACTAGAAATTTGCTGCTAACTAAGAAACTGGCAGCTGCTTTAGAAACAGACAACAAAATGTCTCCCCTCACTGTCATCCAGACTATCTCCGAACACTTAATCGAGTAAAGCATCAGCCTGTTGCTAAACTGAATGCTGCCTTTCATTTCAGTTGCAGTTTTGCATATTACGTGTGTCTGAACTGTTTTGTTTGTATCTGTTCAGCAATAAGGCTGATTTAGTCTTGGCTTGATTCAGCTCAGATACAGAATTCCCAGTAGTCCAAAGGCTGCCTGCAAGGATATTTCGTTCCTCTGGTAGCAGAGTCACAGCTGGCCTGTGCAGCTCCCACAGTGGGTGCTAGCAGGCTGGCTGGTGTGGGGAGGGGGCATATGGCTGGATCATTGAATCCCCAGGGCTCCTCCATCAGTAGGGGACCGACCACACTTAGAAGTCAACCTCCTATGGCAGGAGCCTTGAAGAACACTGGTGAAAATGCTGCCAGCCCTCCCCCCTGCCCCCTGACCTAATTCACCTTTGGATGTAGTAGCTCCTGCTGGTGCATGGGGGGGTACAAATTGTGGCAAAGGAGGGTGTGCTCTTGTTGCCAAAAAGGCCAATGTCATATCAGGCTGCATCAGTAGGAACATTGCTAGCTGATTGAGGGATGTGATTATTCTCCTCTATTTGGCACTGGTAATGCTGTATCTGGAATATTGTGTTCAGTTTTGGGCTCCCCACTACAGAAAGTGGACAAATTAGAAAGAGTCCAGCAGAGGGCAAGGAAAATGATTAGGGGGCTGGGGCACAAGACTTACGAGGAGAGACTGAAGGAACTAGGCTTATTGGCTATGTCTACACTAGAAAAAGTTAAGTTGACTTTGTTAAGTCGACTTAATAAGGTCGACTTTAAGTTGACTTAAAGCCGACCTTATTAAGTTGACTTAACAAAGTGAAGTAAGTTGACTTAACTTTAAGTCAACTTAAGGGCTACTCCCTGTCCACACTGTCCTTAAGTCGACTTAAGGAGTCGACTTAAGGCTTAAGTCGACCTAATGGGTGATTCTTATTAGGTCGACTTAAGCTTTCATTAAGTCGACTTAAGGAATTTCTTAAATTGACTTAATGAAAGTCTGGTGTAGACAGGGAGTAATTTAGGTTGACTTAAGGGTCCTTAAGTCGACTTAAATTGCTAGTGTAGACATAGCCATTTAGTCTGCAGAAGAGACGACTGAGGGGGGATTTGATAGCAACCTTCAACTACTTGAAGGGGTGCTCCAAAGAGGAGGGAGATAGGCTATTCTCAGTGATGACAGAGGACAGAACAAGGAGCAATGGTTTCAAGTTGCAGCTGGGGAGGTCTAGGTTGGATATTAGGAAAATCTTTCTCACTAGGTGGGTAGTAAAGAGCTGGAATGGGTTACCTGGTGGAATCTCCATCTTTGGAAACTTTTAAGGCCCGGTTAGAGAAAATCCTGGCTGGGATGATTTAGTGGGATTAGTCCTGCTTTTAATAGGGGGTTGGATTAGATGACCTCATGAGGTCCCTTCCAGCCCTAATAGTCCATGATTCTATGATTCTACGAATGAAGTCCCAAAATTTCTGGGTCCAGAAATCATATTTTCTAATGCTCTCTGGGCCTGATCCAATGCCCCCTCAGGTCAATGGCATTTTTCACATGATTTCAATCGATTAGGACCTACCTCTGTATCATATTTGGTACACAGATGCTTAGTATACAACAGAGGGAAAGAAGAATTAAGATGCATCAGCAAGGCAAGACAGAGACATTTGAAAAGAGATGAAGATTCAGTGAAAAGATCCAAAATAGACACACTGAGATATGAGTGTGGCTTGAGCTCTGCTGATGGAAGTCAGTATAATTAACTTTTCGTATACTTACATAGCCTAGGAATTAATGGCACATCCTACCTATAGTCAGTTGGAGTAGGTTCCCTTTGGCATCATGGAAGAGTGATGGGCACTACTTCCATTGCCATCACTGGAGTTATTCTGGATCTACCCTTCTATAACTAAGAGCACAATTTGGCCGAGTCAACAAAGTGGAAAGAAAACAGCGGCAAAGGATGCAAAACACTGATTACAGTAGGTAATATGGAACCCACCTTACAGACAGAGGGTCAGCATAGGCTCCTTTTGTTTCCCCAGTGTTGCTATAGCGTTATGTACAATTGAAAACTTCTCTTTAAAATAACCCCAAACCTCTGCTTTAACAAACAAATACGTCTATTTGCCATCTGATTATAGCTGGCTAGCTCTTGTTTATGACCAGCCTTGGTTCCTGCTGGAGTGTTAACTCTACCAGCCTCCTGCTCATAAATGGTTAATGCATGACATCAGCAGGATACGCTGGACAGGGAGTCAGCTCTCAACAACACAAAAAGGTTGGTCACTGCGTCGTAACACTGGTGTTGAAGAAAGAGGTTTTGAAGGACTGAGGAAGTAATTTAGAATACCACAGGTTGTTTGGCTGCTTTCTAAATGGTACTTTTATTAACTGATCACAAGTTTGTTTGTTTTGTTTTTTAAACAGAGAGATGTATTGTTTGACACTTCATAATCTGTTTGCATTAACATTATCTTCAGTGAAAATTCATTTCTTTTTCTCTACACGATGTACAATGAGCAGAAATGCACTCAGCAAACACAGGGGAGGTTTGAATCTGGATCCAAATTGTCTCCATAATAGGGTGAACGAAAGCCTGGGTTCTGAATGGCATCTGAACCTTGGGCCTGAATTCAGGTTCAAATTTTGCCCCTTGAGCTATTCCTGAGGGAAAAATCACACGTCTCAGATGCACATGCTCCATTGGGAAGAAGTTTTCTTTTAAACTGTCTTGTGACCATTAAGGCTCAGGTGTAATAGCAGTCACTAATTCAGTACGTATGAAGTGCCTGGTTCCTCTTAGCAACCCTATTGGTGCAAATTGCCCTGAATAGCACAATGTGACCATAAATTGAGTAAGAAAATATGCATTTCGTACTTGGGCAGAACTCCAGGAGAGGCAATGGAGTTTTGCCTATAGAGATGCTGCAGTACATAGAAACTTCAAAAATTGTTACCACAGTGTCATAACTGTTTCAGCTTTTGCACGGAGAGATGTTTATTGAAGAGGGTCTTTATTTTTAAACCCGCCTGGTTTTCCTTTGGGGATATCATCACCCTATCAAATTATACATCTTTTAGTGACACACAATCTTTTCTCCACTTTAAACAGACTTTATGCACAGACCTCCGCTCCCACAGAGCCACCAAAATAAGTGGGCAGACTTTCAAGAGAGCTCACCATTGTTGAGTATCAAGCTTTGTTTGAAAATGTGGCCCCGTGTGTCAGAACAGGATATGTGGGGTGATGAGCATTTTTGAAAATCTGGCCACCATTGTGGAGGGGTGGGGCAGAGCTGAGGATTTGAAAATCTGGCCCATGATTGTCAAGAGGTTCAACCTGTTCCGGAGGCAGTGTGGACTAAGGGGTAGTGCACCAGCCTGGCATTCAGGAGATAGAGTTCTACTCCCGGCTCTTCCTCTGGCCTGCTGGGTCTTGGGCAAGTCACTGTCCATTTATGAGCCTCAGTTTCCCCATTGGTAAATTGGGAATAATGATACTGACTTCTTGTGCAAAGCACTTGAGATCTACGGATGAAAAGAGCAAATAAAAGCACTACGTATTATTGTTGGACCATTGTTTTTTAGCATGGTACGAACTATGCACTAGAGATGGGCCCAAATCAAATCATGACATTTTGGGCTGTTTCGCTCCAGATTCAAGTTTTGCATATCTCCATTTTGCACCATTTTTGGAAGTAGTTCTGTATTATTCTCAGTGTACTTATTTCAGTGTACTCATCTCCTCAACAGATACCCCTGGAGAGGAAAGTCCCACAGTCCAATTCAGATGTAAGAGAGGCAATAGCTTTCTTCGATTCAGTGATTGCAGATCTGGATGCAGAGAGATGGCAGAAGGTTCCTGTGACAGATCTCCCAAACGTGGATGTTGACTTTGATGGTGAAACCTATATAGTGCATCTAAAATAAAATTACTAAGGGAAGAGGGATGAAAGCATAAAGGGAAAATATGTGAATCATAGGCCATGTTCTGTCCTTCCACACAGAAGTGAATTTCACTTTCCAGTTTCTACAACAAGTAGTCTTGCTTGTATAGCTGTTAAAAATATCAGCAGAATTTTTATTATAAAAATAGGAAAACTATATATATATATATACAGATGATAGATCTACATAGAAAGATATATTTCACGTTCCTCATTCAATAATGATTGGCTGATTTTGGTCAACTTTATAACCAAAATCTCACTTATAAGCATAGCTGTGCAAATGGATTTTTTGTGTCACTAACAATTCAATCAATCAATTAATCAATAAAAATTGTTTCGTGTTCATCTGAAAATGATTTTAAAAAATCTGATGAATTAAGGTCAGAAAACAAATAGATTTTGGTTCAATGAAACATCTTGTTTGATCTGACATGATTTTTTTTGTTTAGATTTCAAGAGATTACCCGCCCCTGAAAAATTATTTAAAATAAAGCTAAAGTCATTGAAACACTAAAGAAGTTGGAATCACTCTGAATGTTTTGTTTCAAAAAGGCTGAAGTGAAACATTGACTTTTTGGGGAAAAAATAAAGTTTGTTTTCCCCACCACCACCACAATTTGCTGAAATCAACAAATTTGCAAAACGTTTTAGTCAAACATATATTAACAAATCTGCATTTTTCATCCCCCCAAAAAGTTTTGATTGAAAATTTTTCCTAACTCCACCTATAGCCTAGAGTTAAAGTACAGAGAATTTTAGTCAGAAAATGAAATTCAGAAATTTCTAAAGTAGAAATTTTTATGGAACCTTCTCCATGTTAATCAGTAGTGCTCAGTGCTTTTTTTGTTTTAAAAAAAATGGTGCTCGTACTCGGCCAGGGACCTGGGGTTGCCAGTGGCAGCTGCAGGAGCCAGGGCCACATCGCTGTGAAAATAATGTGCGGTACTCAGTACTCCTGAGTACCATCGCAGAAAAAAACACAGGTATTCAAGAAAGGACCTAATTGATATCTTCCTTTGTCAATTACTAACTGAACACTCATTGGGAAGCTGTATTAACAATAACTCTCATCTGTCTTTCAGTTGCTACCAGCACCAGAGAGCACAGTTTACATTCGAACTGGATTCTTCGTGCCCCTCGGAGGCTCTCCCAAGAGGCCTCACAAACAGCAAATGCTGCAAGTCAGTCTCAAAGACACAACCAGAGATGCTCGATTGGCTCCAGAAAGAGATTGGAAAGATATCCGATTTATTTACCCAAAGCTGTGGAAGGAGCATTCAACACTTTAAAATTTAAGCCAAAATCCCATAAAAAGGACTAGCCCCAGCTGGGAGATAGCTATATGAACAGCTAGAATGTGTAGGATTTGTTTCTCTTGATAAGCTCTGATCCACCCTAATACTGTAGCAGGGACATAACAGTGCGCATTAAATGAAGGCTTTTTATGCTGTTTGTATTGTGAGTCATGCCTATGTCAGGTTTGCAGTGACATGAACTGCACTGTGCCTAACAATACTGCTTTATCATTTGTGGGAAGGGGGAGAGCGCGCCAAGCTGACAAGTGTTTCCAGTGTTTGGTGCTCTATTGCTACAAAGCAGTTCTATTCAACTTTGGTGAATTTTTGCACCGGGAGTTCCAATTCCAGGACAGTGAAATGGACTTTCCTCATTTTTGCATCTGAGAATTTAGCGTGTGCCATCCATCAGCAGTCCAATGACCTGAGGGTGTGCAGTGGCACCTAGGAGGGAATATGGAGAAGGCAGCCTTTAGGGCCTTAGAAATAGCACCATTAAGAGAGAATTCTCTCACTGGGTGCTAGAAAAATCAAGCAGATCTTGTACACTGCTTTCTGATGGAAACTGGTTTGTGGTTGGACACAGCATGAAAGGGTCAGTGCAAGTGAAGATTTGTGCAATGCTTTTCCTAGGTTACAAATAAATGAATAAATAAATAAATAAATAAAATACAAATTCCTCAACCATTTATTTGAATATCCACATGCTAATCAAGCCTCACCTGGATGGTGAGAATTTAAAACAGTTACACTCTGTCCTACAGTTGTATAATATCTTTGAACAGAGGCATTTGTGAGCAAACAGGACATAGATTACTTTCCAACCCAGGGAGGGAAATTACAAACATAAATCCTAGCACGTCAGTACCTTCCCTGGATGTCTGTGTTCACTAAAACTTCCAGTAAACACTGAAAAAACCCCATACTACAGCAGTGTGCCTAAGAAGATGCTTTAGCCTTAGACATGCTACATAAACAACTTGCCATTTGGAATTTTTGTGAGGTATAATATCCTTATTTCTATAATGAAGAGCAAAGTAAAATTCCATGGACTATACTGAAACATTACCATCATACTGCACGGGCTGCTTGGGCTAGGCTTTGCCATTGTGAGCCCCTAGTTTTTGTCTGAATCTCATCATCCCAGTTAAAGTTGACTTTCTTCAGCATTTGAAAGAAAAGCAAGTTAGAGAGAGTCTGTTTTGCTTCCATGATTTTTCTTTCTCCTGGCCTTCAGGCAGTAACTGATCCTCAGTGCAATATACCATTTTAACTGTGTCCTTTGTGAATTGGGAAGGTACATTGCACAACCGCCTACCGTTTCTATGTTCTGCATTTTTGCTGTCCAAAGGACTTGGATAAAGATACACAGGCAGGGATCACTGAATTAATCAGTTTGTTGCATTGTAATGTTCACGAGCACCATGTACCCTCTACTGGAACATTTAATAGACAGCAAACGTTGGAGATCTGCATTTGTACTGCTTCTTGACAGAATTACTTGACCAGGATTTCTGCCATTGGCTAAACATACTGCAAATCTTATAGAGTTAGGATGCTATTCCTCATGTGACAGGAGAGTGCCATGGAATCAGCTGTTCACTGCTGACACCTACTGACTGAATAACATTCTTTGTTTTTCTTTCTAATGTTTATGAAACGGATTTGCTTTTGTTACTCTTCAGTTCCACATGTTCTTTCTCCACATTCAGCTTAGCCTGTGGTCCTGAAAAATCCAGCAACATTAATTCCGCTAACATCATCCACAAAGTCTGATGCCATGTTGAAGCAATAAAATAGGGTATAAATTTTGCTCTCCTGTTCCTGTTGCTGATAGGCTTTAATGGCAGAAGTGACCACTGTGATCATCTAATCTGACATTTGCACATGGCAGACCACAGAACCTCACCCACCCTCTCCTGTAACAGACTCATAACCTCTTCCTGAGTAGACTGAAGTCTTCAAACCTTGATTTAAAGACTTCAAGTAATAGAGAGTCTTCATTCACTCTAGTTCAAACCAGCAAGTGACCCATGTCCCACACTGTAGAGGAAGATGACCCTCTCCCCCCCCACACACACACTTTGGTTTCTGCCGATCCGACTTCAGGGAAAATTCCTTTCCAACCCCAAATATGGCAATCAGTTAGACCCTGAGCCATCGCTCGTACTGGGCACAGGCCCTGAGTGTCCTAGCCAGTCCCCGAGTCTTGAGCTCTGGCACGCAAAAGTCTGCACCTGTCCTGAGCTCCCCTACACTTGCTTGGGAGGAGTTCAGATGGGCTCCTGCTTTTCAGCATGTAGCAGTGGCACATGGCGCAGAGCAGGAGAAGAGGAGGTAGATAGGTAGGTGGCGTGTGGCTGTGGTGGGGAGGGCAGCAGCTGCTGGTTGGTCCCAGGCCCCGGGTAATGGAGTGGTGGCTGGCCTGGGGCCCCTGGTTGAGGATGGCAGCAATTGGCCCCAGGGCCAGGGACCAGGACCCAGGGACACAGGCTGTGGGGTGGGACCTCGTTGCGGCAGGCCAGCCCTGGGTCCTGACTCCTGGCCCCCAGTCCCGGGCTGACTCATCGCCGCCGGCCCCAAGTGGCCTCAGGTTGGCTTGCCGTCACTGCTGGCCAGGCCAGGACTTCCCAGGGCCAGCAAGTCAGATCAGGCCTGCGAGCCACCAGTGACAGGGTGGTACCTGGATCGGGCCTGCAAGCTGGTGGCAGCAGACCAGTGCCTGGGGCAGGTGAGCTAGAGTGGGCCCATGAGCCAGGTCTGGCCTGGGGGTGGGGCTGGCATGGCTGGGGGGAGGGGCCAAGGCCTGTGCCCCGAATATTTCTGGGAGCACTGACTCCCCTGGCCTGAGCATGGGTGCAACCTACCAGCCAGATATCTGGAAAAGAATTCTCTGTAGTAACTCAGCGCTCTTCTCATAGGGTGTCCTGTCTCCAGCCATTGGAGATATTAGCTAATAGCATTCATGGATGGATTTTATACCATTTTAGGCAATCTTATACCATCCCTTCCATAAATTTAAAAAAATCAGTCTTAAAACAAGGTAGAGTTTTTTTGTCCATCCCTTTCCTTGCAAGGCTGTTCCAATTTCACTCCTCTGATGGTCAGACACCTTTATCTAATTTGAAGAATAAATTTAATTGATGGTTAAATTATATCCATTTGTTCCTGTGCCATCATTAACCCTTAATTTAAATAACTCCTCTCCCTCCCTGGTGTTTATCCCTCTGATGTATTTATAGAGAGCAACCTTATCTCTCTTCATCTTTCATTTTGTTAGGCAAAACAAGCCAAGCTCCTTATGTCTCCCCTCAAAAGGTAGGTTGTCCATTTCTCTGATCATCCTAGTAGTCCTTGACACCTGTTCCAGTTTGAATTAATCTTTCTTAAACATAGGAGACCAGAATTGCACACAGTATTCCTGATGAGGTCTCACATGTGCCTTGCATAATGGTAATAACACTAACCTATCCCTATTGGAAATACCTTGCCTGCAGCATCCTATGATTGCATTAGCTTTTTTCACGGCTCTGTCACATTGTTGGCTCATAATCAACCAGTAAACCCTGGTCTCTCACTTCCTCTGTTGCTTCCAATTCATACCTCCCCAGTTTATAAGCAAAAATCCTTGTTGTTAGTCCCTAAGTGTGTGACCTTGCATTATGTACTGTTAAATTTCATCCTATTTCTTTTACTCCAGTTTTAAAGGTCATCCAGCTGTTTTGTATGATATTCCAGCCATCCTCCATATTGGCAATATTTCTCAACTTTGTGTCATCTGTAAATTTTATTAGCATTTGCCCACTTTTTGTGCCAAGGTCATTAATGAAAATGTTAAATAAGATTTGTTCAAAGACTGAGTCTCAAGCAATTGCATTGGTAATATCCCTCCAGCTTGACAGTTCATCTTTCAGCATGATTTGCTCTAGTGTACCCTCTAAGCAGTTCCTTACCTACCTTTCAACTCTCATTTTAATCTCATCTTCTCCAATTTAGCTCATAATTTCACATGTGGAACTGTATCAAGTGTTTTACTGAAATCCAGGCAGATTAGACTGCATTTCCTTTGTCTAGAAAATCAGTTATCTAAAGGAGGAGAGCTGGTTGATCTGACAAGATTTTTCTCAATTACTATTAACTTCTATGTCTTTAATTACTTTCTCTTTCAAAATCTGTTCTAAGATCTTGCATACAATTGAGGTTAAACTAACAGGCTGCTACTTTCCCGAATCACTTTTTTCCCTTTATTAAATATAGGTACTAGAATTGCTGTTCTCTAGTCATAGATGTAACTCCTCAGTTTATGGCATCATTAAAAAATTCTTGCTAAAGGCAGGGCTGGCCCAAGGGTTTTTGGTGCCCTAGGCAAAGTATAATTTGGGCACCCTCTTCCCCACATGTTATAAGAGATAACGTATTAATACATTTTTTTAAATAGAGAAAGAATCACTTCCATCTAATTTGGCGCACCTTAAACCCTGAACTATGTCTACACTTGTAAAGTTAAGTCGACTCTGTTAAGTCGACTTAACAAGGTTGAGTTTAAGTTGACTTAAAGTCAACCTTGTTAAGTCGACTTACCAGAGTGACTACACTTTAAGTCAACTTAAGTCGACCTTGTTAAGTCGACTTAACAGTAGACATAGCCGTCCACACTGGGTTTAAGTTGACTTAAGAAGTCGACTTAAGTCGACCTTAAGAGGTGGAGTTTTTAAGTTGACTTAAGCTGTTATTAAGTCTACTTAAGGAAGCACTTAAGTCGACTTAATAAAAGCCCAGTCTGGACGCGGCTTTGTGTAGGTCGACTTAAGCATCCTTAAGTCGACCTAAGTTGCCAGTGTAGACGCACCCTAAAAGCCTGATACTGAATGCACTAACGTCCCTGGTAATACACTCCTTGAAATCAAAGCTCCAAGATCAAACACTCGTGCTGTATGTTTTTTGTGACACTCTGGCTTGTCACTTATAGTGTCCTTGGGGATATTGGGACTTTGAAACAATGAAGGAGAAGTTCTTGTTCCAAAGGGGTAGCCATGTTAGCAAAACAAACAAGGAGTCCTGTGGCTCATCCTCACGGCACTGGTACTGAAGGGCGCTTGCTCCAAGGAAAAGCTCTGGGAGTAGCAGTAACTAAGGGCAGCACCAGGCAATCAGGCTTATCAGGAACTCAGATCAGATCTTAAAACCTTAAAAAGGCCTTGCTTTAAGGAAGCTGCTTTTTTGTTTACTTTATGTTTCAAAGGGGTAGCCGTGTTAGTCTAGATTAGTCTAGATTAACACATTTATTTATTGCATGAGCTTTCAGGGGAGAAAATCCCACTTCATCAGATGCTTGAAGTTTAAATTTCCCTAAGATGAATGAAGGAGGGGTTTAAAGTAAAAGCTAAGAAAATGGACATACAGAGTTAAAAAATTGCTAGGAAGCCTTTTTGTTCTCTTGGTCCTCAAACGAAAACAAGTAAATCACACAAGGGGCTCCGTGCTGCATAGTAGTGAACACCTCCAGGACAGGCCACAGCACATGGGAACCAAAAGACACTCTAGCTTTACAAGGAAAGACAAGATGCTGTGAATGGGAAGGTGTAACATGCCAACCTAGTCTGGTTTTGCCCACCCGTGTATCTCTTTAAAACAAAAACAAAACGACTAATCACCCTGGTGTGTCATATGAATAAAATCTCAAATGGACACTGCAGCTAATAGAGAGGGGCTGAATGTGATTAAGAAAGACTGTTCTCTTATCCATTTTATCCATTTTAACAAGGTGTAAGTTTCTCATAACATACTTTCATTACTGTTCTTCAGAAAGACTGTGGGAATCTGCCTGCCTACTAAATACATACTAGCAGAAACCCAGTGGGAATCACTCCAAAAGAATAGCCTCATGTAGAAGGTTCCTGAGATGGCACAGAGTTGCCAAAATGGCTTTATGCTACCCACTACCCACACCCTCCCCAACATAAGGGGTACAATGGAAGGGATGGGCATGTGGCAGAAACAGCCTGCATTCCAGCTCTTCTTGGTTCCTGCATGATCTCTAGGAAACCCATACAGGTGAGCTGAGGATGGAGCTGTCCTGAGCCAGTTTCACCCTTCTCTGCAGAATGGGCAGGGCCAGAATATGGGACATGCCAGGTGGAGGTGCAAGTCAATAGCAAGTATTTCATAGAAGAACTGGTTGTAGAGGACAATCTTAGTCTGAGTAATCATCAGTTAATTTGATTTAAACTCAGTGGAAGGCTAAACAAAAATAAGCACTGATCTGAAAAAGGCAAACTTAAAAAAATTAAGGGAATTAGTTAAGGAAGTGGATTGGACTGAAGAACTCCCGGATCTGAATGTGGAGGAGGTTTGGAATTACTTTAATTCAAAGTTGCAGAAACTACTTACATAGCAAGCAAAGGAAAAAATTCATAGGGAACTGTTGCAGACCAAACTGGATGAACGAGCGTCTCAAATCCCTAAATTTAATGAAGGAGGGGTTTAAAGTAAAGGCTAAGAAAATGGACATACAGAGTTAAAAAATTGCTAGGAAGCCTTTTTGTTCTCTTAGTCCTCAAACGAAAACAAGTAAATCACACAAAGAAAAACAGAAAGCCTAAAAGGAATGGAAGAAGGGATGGATCAGCAAGGAAAGCTATCTTTTGGAGGCCAGAAGTGTAGGGAAGAAGTAAGAACTTCCAAAAGCCAAGCAGAGATGGACCTTGGAAAGGAAATTAAAACCAATCTATAATGTCTCTTCACTATTAATAAAAAAAGCAAGGGAAGAAGAAGTGGGACCATATAAAACTAAGGATGGGGTGGAGATCAAAGATAATCTAGGCATGGCCCAATACCTAAATGAATATTTTGGCTCAGTTTTTAATGAAGAGTTGGAGGGCAGTGGCATGATTGCTAATATAGGAACAAGGATAGGGACATAAAAATGATCACATCCCAGTTGAAACCAAACTCAAATTGTGTAATGGGACCAAATTGAAGATCCTGGATAATCTCCATCCAAGATTATTAAAGTACTTGGAACATTAAATTGCAAGCCCTTTAGCCAGGGCCGGCACAACCATATAAGTGAACTAGGTGGTTGCCTAGGGCACCTATTGCCAGCATCATGGAAGAACTGTGCATGTGCAAAAGAGCTTCTTGCTACTACTGCTGAGCACCAGAGCCACGAAGAGTTTACTGGTGAGCTCCGTCCAACAAACCAATGAGACCCAATAGCCAGGTCCATAAACTAGGTGCTTTATTGATCATATCTGCACTATATGAGTATTCATACACCACTAAACTCCCAAAATCCTGTCTCAACATGCATTAGGCTTAGTAAAACCTGGGATAGATTCTCTGGAGTGTCTCATCATTCATTGTGGCACTTTTAATAACTAACCAATATATTTTTCACATGAGCTTTTGTCTGATGAAGTGGGACTTCGCACACGAAAGCTCATGCAAAAAATAAATTTTTTAGTCTTTAAAAGTGCCACAGGACTTCTTGTTTGTTTTGCTGAACTAGACTAACACAGCTACCCCTTTGGAACAAGAACTTGTCTTTCATTGTTTCAAAATCCCATTATCCCCAAGGACACTATGGCTATTTCTACACTTGTTAATTTAAGTCAACTTAGCATGTCTACACTTACATTTTAAGTCGACTTTGGGGGGGCCCTACCTGGGTACAATAGGGCAAAGGGGGACAGGGACCCTGGCAGGGCATAGGGGCAGGGTGGGCAGGGCTCTGCCCTGCCCTGTGGGGGGGGGGGCATGCCAGGCTCTCCCTGTGCCACCCCCATTGGCAGGGAGGGCAGTGGGGGAGTCCTGGAGAGCCCTAGGTCAACTTAGAGTTGACTTAGGGCTACTCCAGGTCTACACTGGCTTAAATCGACTTTCTAAAGTCGACTTAAGCCAAAAGTCGACTTAAAACGAGGTTTTACAAAGTCGACTTAATTTACCTTAAGTCGACTTAAGCAGCTTGCTTAAGTCGACTTAAGGAAAGTATAGTGTAGACGCACCCAAAGAGTGACAAGCCATAGTGTCACAGAGAGTCCCGCACACACACTACTTGACTGTTTGCGTGAAATTTTAAAGTATAATAAAATAAAAACAAGTAACTCCAGAAGGAAGAAGTCTTCTGAAGAAATCATGGCTGTGCAACTTAATGCCACGTTGTTTATAGCCTCATTCTGCATAAATCACTGGCAGAAGCAGAAGTTCAGCTGGTGGGTGTGTAATGGAAAACTGGCAGCTGGACAAGATGTCCACTCCAATTTGAATATTTCAGGACTGTACAGCTATAGTTAAGACAGGAGGGGTCAGCACAGCCATACTTAATGTTGTGTAGGAGACGTCCTAGGCAGTGCACAAGGAAACACATTATTCATTTAGCAACTTGAGTAAGTTTATAGGAATAAGCTACATTGATAGGAGCACCTTTATACCAGTACAACTGCACCGCTAGAAGGAGGGATTTCATAAACTGAACTGTATCATTTTCTGTACTATTCAATTATTTTATACACAGTAGAACAGCTTCACCAGGAGAGTTTGAGAGAGTTCCCCCATACCAAAATATCCCAGCATTTAGGGCACCTGCAACTAAGGTCCCCTACGTTCAAATCTTTGTTTCACACCAGGCAGAGAGGGAGAATTGATCCTGGGTGAACGCACTAACTAACAGTTACAAGGCTGGCACCATTTCCTCCAACCTCCTTGGGTGCACCTACACTTATAAATTAAGTCGATTTAAGCTTGCTTCAGTCGACTTAATTTACTCGGCGTTTACACTACACTTTCCTTAAATCGACTTAAGCAAGCTCCTTAAGTTGACTTAAGGAAAATTAAGTCGACTTTATACAACCTCGTTTTAAATCGACTTTTGGCGTAAGTCGACTTTCTAAAGTCGACTTAAGCCAGTGTAGACGTGGAGTAGCCCTACGTCGACTCTAAATCGACATAGGGCTCTCCAGGACTCCCCCACTGCCAGGGTGGGTGGCACAGGGAGAGCCTGGCATGCCCCCCCACAGGGCAGGGCAGAGCCCTGCCCACCCTGCCCCTATGCCCTGCCAGGGTCCTCGTCCCCCTTTGCCCCATTGTACCCAGGTACAATGGGGCAAAGGCTAAGTCCCCTGGCACTTGGCAAGGGGTTCCCCCCCTGCCACCATGGACCCGTCCAAGGTCCCCCTAGCCCCTACAAGTTGACCTAGGCTTCCAGTGTGGATGCTTTAGGTCGACTTTGTAGGGTCCCCCCAAAGTCGACTTAAAATTTAAGTGTAGACATGCTAAGTCGACTTAAATTAACAAGTGTAGACATAGCCCTTATGACTCTAGCCCTTCATTTCCTTTATTTGTATTTGAAAGAGTGCCCCAAACTGACATGAGACTGAATCTGCAGTTTCAGTTCAGGACAAACTGATTTTGTCCCTGAGTTTTTGGAACTGCCTGCCAGCCAACTCCCAAATATAATGCAATAAAATAATGAGCTGTTCACCCACCTGCGTTCAGCACCTCTGAAAAAGTCAGACCCTACTTCAAACTGAGGCATACAGCCCAGAGAGCCAGGGCCCAGGGCATTCCTAGAGGCAGAGCCACTACTTCAGAGCCTGCCAGATAATAGTGTGAGAGAGGAGGGAGATGGAAGAAGGAGCAAGAGTATGTAAACAGCAAGAAGCTGACAACATAAAGCTTGAGAAGTCAGACACACAGACTTCAGGAAATATCATCCATAGAAGGGATGATATGATGGGATGGCTTAGTTTGGCAATTGTCCATTTTTTACTTCTGGTGATAGATATGCCAGTGACCTGGGAAGGGGCATTAGATGGGGTGGGTTATGACAGAGAATTTTTTCTTAAGTGGCTGTTGTGACTTGCCCACATGCTCAGGGTTTAACTGATTGCCATATTTGGGGTTGGGAAGGAATTTTCCCCCAAGGCAGATGGTCTTGGGTGCTGCGGGTTTTTTGCCTTCCTCTGTAGCATTGGGCATGGCTCATTTGCTGGTTGATTCTCTGTATTTTAAAGTCTTTAAATCATGATTTGAGGACTTTAATAACTCAGTCATAGGCTAGAGGTTCATTACAAGAGTGAGGTTTTGTGGCCTGTATTGTGCGGGAGGTCAGACTAGAATAGATGATCATATTGGTCCCTTCTATGAATCTATGAATTGCCTGGAGCTCAGGAGTGAAAGTTGCTCCAGTAATATTAAGGCAGCTGGACAGTGCATCCTCTTTGTAAGGCTATGGGTGTATGCTAGTAAGGAGCGGTTATGGACAAATGTTGACATATAACAGGGGCAAGAGGAATGGCAGATACTACAGGTATGTAATGGGAATGAATTAATTGCCAGAGTAATTCTCACCTCCTTTGTGGTACTTTGATCCCAAACCTTTAAGATTGCATTAAGGTTAGTTTCTTTACATTTAATTTCCTAGGGAAGAAGGGTGTGTGTGTTAATGAATGAGAAAGAAAGGGGAGAACATTGACTACCCTAATAAAATCTCTCGCTAATTGATTTGTCCAGTACACAAGCTCTGTTGTGTTATGAATTCCTTTCTTCAGAGATGTGCATTCTGCACAATTTACAAGCTCTCAAGATGTGATCTGAAGTCAATGGGGTTGATCCTGATTTTCACTGAATATAATCTGAACAGTATCTATTAGAACAACAATTTGCTCTAAAAGCATTTAAAGAGTACAGCACAAAAGCTATTACCGATATTTCTTGATCGTTTCAGATTGGCTTTATACAAATGTCCAACATATAAAGTCGTATTAACAGATTAGACTGGTTTCTTTTCTGGTGGGAAAGCTTATTCATAATCTGTTAACTGGTAATGCCATCTTACACTCTATTACTGATAAGCAGTTTGAATACGTAACTACAACTCAACATCATTTTTATCATGTTAAAAAAACATGGATCTTTTTAAGGCTAGACTAGATAGCCATCCTTTATGGGTGACTTGGGAATAGTTATTAGACTCTGATTCAGGGCAATAAACAAGAGGACCCATTAGATATACCTTAAATTCAAAGGGAGTATATGTGCTGAAAAGCCTGTGGTCATTGAGAGTGACTCAAAGCCCAGTAAGGACAGATAGAACGATAGGCGTGAATGAGTAGAAAGCAGAACGCTTTAATAGCCAGGGCTATTAGCTGCCTGCACTCACTGGACATGATCTCATAGCTGTTCTTGCAGTAGATTTCTAGAAATACAGCTCATGCTGTCCCTTGGCCACATGGTGGCACTTCATTCCAAGCAATTGTGCAGGCTTTGTATTTCTGTGAACAGCAAAAGAAAAGACTGAAAAGGGAAACTGAAGTATTTTGTCCTACTTGACCAACAGAAGGTCAGTGTGTGTCTCTCACACATACACACCTCTCATTTTTAGTGTCCTTAGTTCATAAACATTTATCTGGCAGTTTCCAATTTACTTTAGGTCTTTAGGAGAGTTTACTTACTCTTCCAAGACGATTTCCCTTTGAAATGAATGACAATGACATTACAGGAGAAACCAGAGACAGCAGCAAATCGTATCTGAGCTGCTGATCACATACTTCACCTCTTTCTATGGCTGAGGATCCCACTGGCCATAATCAAATAATATTAAAAAAGCATTTTTGTATTTGCAGGGAAGATATAATTGAATTAAAAATAGTGAACAGAGGATTCAAATCCTCAGAGTTTAATGTCGAGATGTGCCTCAGAGACAAGTTTCAGCCCTGGATCTGAAGTTTCCCGAAGTCCAGATACAGAGTTTTGGTTGATATGGTTATTCTCATAAGGGAAAGAGGTGGTCAGATCAGAAGCTAACTTCTCAAACTTCTCAAAAGTTTTGGGGCTCTTCACATTCACTGACTAAGTCTGGGCTTCCTTCTAATTTAATGTATGAACAATTATGTCCTTGTTAAAAAAAAACTACAAAACATTGTCTGTAAATAGTGTACTGTGGGGAAACGAGAAAAGGAGGAGGGGGATCAATGGCTAACGAAATACCCTGTTTTAATCCCAAGTTATCTGTATTTTAAATAGATACATCACTTTCAATGCAGTTCCAAAGCTGCAGGGCCCATTGGCATTATCAGGGTCAGTGGCATAAATCTAGAGTAACTTAATTACGTCAAGGGAGTAGAACGAACGGCTTAGTGGAATAAATCCAGCAAGAGCAGAATTTAGCCAGCAGTTTCAGCTATTCAGTGCATTGAAGTTGTACACTTAGGGCCAGATTTTCAAAGATACTTAGGTGCCTAGTGTGATTTTCCAAAAGTGAGTAAGTAGGTTAGCTGTCTAGCTGCATCTTAAACATTTCAATACCTTTGAAAAGCTGACCCGTAAGGCCAAATTTCAACCTAGCTTAGGCAGATGCAATTGCATTTATATCCACATAAGTACACACACTGATCAGAGGTTAGATAGGCCATAGCTTCAATTTTCAAGATTATCAGTAGAAATTGTGTGAGCAACATAATGCTAATGGCAGCCTATCCTGCTCCTTTGTAAGTTATCTACTCCCTTTAAGTTAGGTGTCTGTTGATCACCTCATCCTTGTCAGACAGCTATTTGTTGCTGGTGCTCCCAAATAATATGGACACTTCAGGATTTACCCTCCAACGCAATCCTTCTTGGAATGACAAGGCAACATTAGATATGCTGCTGCTACGACATCTCCTACCTCTGGGTTCAAATGTTCATGATTCATAAACTCTATTATCTGCCAGGGGATGCACGTTTGTGGCAGCAGAGCATTTTCTAGGGACATTTTGGTGCAATGAGATCTCTTCACTCATCTCTTTCCTTGTGGAAAGATTTCAAACTTCTTATTACACATTCAAGTGAGATTTAAGGAGGTAGGGTCTGAGTTCTGTTACACCTTTATAAGTTTGGAGTCATTCCACTGACATGGTGAGACTAGACAGAGTCGAAGGAACACATAAATCCAGAGTGGACACCAGGGTAAGGGAGACTGAAAACAGTGGCCTTACAGATACATGCTCACTGCTATCTTTGGTTATTGCATGGTATTTGGATACTATGCTGACAGGCATTTCTAGGGCTCCTAAAACAGATACAAACAGAGACCATTGATCCTCAGATAGACAGGACTTAAAGGAAAACAAACAAGGAGTCCAGTGGCATTTTAAAGACTAACAAATGTATTTATCGCATGAGCTTTGTGGGAGAAAATCCCACTTTGTCAGATGCTTGAAGATGGGGAACTTACAGAATGGGAGGAAATTAAATGCAGGAAAATATAAATCATAGGATCAGGTCAGACTGTTACAGAAAATCAAAAGCAGTTGTTTAGATTCAAACAGTGGTGAACAGCATATTAGAAGGAGGTAAGGTAAAAAGAAGGCAAAATCATCTCTTGTAATAAGAAAAAAACCCCAAATCCCTATTTAACCCTAATGAAACAGTGACAAAAAGAGCCACTAGACTCCTTGTTTGTTTTGCTGAACTAGTCTGACACCGCTACCCCTTTAGGACTTAACAAATTCCCTGAATCTGTAGTTTCAAGTGCATTGTATGAGAAGCTGAGCCAGCCCAGCAGCCTCAGGATTTTACATTAAAATATTGATTTCCATCTCAGACTTAAAAGCATGTTTCCTCTGATTATCTCAGTGCTGGACTTTTTGTGCTGTAATGCAAAGCTCTGCTTGGAGAGGACACGTGGATAGGTAAATGATTGGTTTCTGATTTCCCTGTGGATCTTTTGTTTTGTGTGCAATGGGCTCTAGACAGTCAAAGTTGATGAAGTAGAAAAGAGACTCTCACTGCTGGTGTGATGAAACACCAACAAGCCAGAGCAAATCACTCACTCCAGCACAACCTATCCCGCACAATCAGCAGGCAGACAGCAGTACCATGGTAAGCATCTTTCAGCATTAGTCTTTTACCAGAACATATGCCACAATAGACTCATTTTTATGTTCAATTCCCAGTTCCTTAAATCAGATTTAAATACTAACTAAACTGTCTTATACCAAAATGCATTTGTCTTTCAATCTCTGGGCTGACATAAGTGCTATTAATTTCCCCATTTAATCTTTTAACCATATCAGTGCTGTATGTTGCAGAATACCTGAAAACAACTTTCTGAAATAATCTTTAATTTAAATTGGGCTTTAAAGTTTAATTAATATGCTTTCTCTTTAGAAACTAGAATCACTGATGTGTAGAAAACAAGTCTAGGGGAGTTTTGCATGAAGGCTGGAATAAGCAGAGCTATTATATAAACACACTTATAAGAAATGTGGAAAAGACATATTTTTTTCCCCAAAGGCGTGGTCATTTCATTTTCTTAACTAACCTACTACAGGGATCTCTCTATTTTTTCCATGTTCCATTAGGCATTATGCTAATATCTTTTCTCCCATAGTATGGATTTATCAACACCTGCCTGAAATCTCTAGTTATAGAGACGAGTTGGTGACGAGTTGGTTGGTGACGAGACATGGGAAAAGCTCAAGTAAGTATTTACTTTAAAAGCGCAGAACTGGTAACTTGGGACTTCCATAATGGGAGCCAAAGAGGATTAAAATTTGACTGTGTCCTGTTGAACATTATAAATACAATTCAGGCCCACACAGCTCTACATTTCACTGCTACAATTAATTATGAGCTGAGTGTGCCAAATTCTGGTTTGAGTTACATCCCCACTGAAGCTGAGGGAATGGTGTTCAGTATAAATCAGAACAGAGCCCACGAGAGGCAAATTCATCCAAAATGTTATTTACTAACGTCAGTGGAGTTACACCAGAGATCAATTTGTCCCTGAGATTCATAATGCCCTTACCTTATGCCACCTTAACCTTCTCCCTCTTGCATTTCATTTCTAGTATATCATAACATCATTTATCACTTGTTGTAAAATCTAAGTTTCATATAATTTCAGTGGAAGCTTAAGACTTGGCTCTTTACCTATTGAATTAGGCAACAGTAAATAGCTTATAGTGAGCCACTTTTCAGGGTGTTTTATTGACATTCCATAGCCTTTCCTCTTTTGTGTGGAGGAGCTGTGCAAAAGGCAGTGGAAGACAGGGGAAACCGTCATAGTCCAGATCCACTAGAGTTGAGTGACTATAGGGGACGAGTGGGGAACCTGGGCTTCTGGAAGCCAGTGCAGAGATATAGGTTCTCCATGCAATGGGTCCTGTGCTGTGCCTCTGGCAGATATCCCAAGCTCTAAGAAGATGCTAGGAAATTAGTGACCAGAGAGGGGTCCCTTCTCTGGCTTATGTAGTTTGCTTCCCTACAGCCCTATTTCATAGCTAGGAGGGATGGTGGTGGTAACAAACCACAAAGAATTAATGACTAATAAGAGGGAAACACTCACAAGGTTTATAGCCTATTATTAAGAGAATCTATTACCTTGTCTTTGGAAGTGGTCTCAGTCAATAGCAGTACTATATTATAAACACCACAGCAATGAGTACCACAGAAATGTCTCTGCGTGTGGAAAAATTACTAATGAGTTCTCTCGCTTTGCAGGTTCTGAAAGTATAGATCATGTGGCTGTTAGTTAGGGGGTTTGCAAGGCATCCCAGTCTCTTGGAGAAAACTTTCATTTTGACCTGAAGTACTGCTTATCCTAATAACTAAGACCTGGTCTATACTATGGGGCTAAGTTGGTGGGAGATACGCAGTCTGCGCGCCGCAGAACACATATCTTCTGTCGACTTAGTTATTCCTACTTACCACGCTGTCTTCACTTGGCTGCATTGATTTGAATTGCTCTCCAGTCGACACAGCCTTACTTGGAGGGGTGGAGTTATGGAGTCGACCAGAAAGTGCTAATGGGATGGACTGAGCAGGTCTACACTGGCCGCTCAATTGATCCTGGTGCATTGATCCACGAGGATCGATGCAGTTTTTTCAGTATAGACAAGATCTAATATTAAAACTGCATACACAGCCAAATTAACTCAGTTACACGGGGTGTAAATCTGGAGTTATTTACACTGGTGTGACTAGGAGCAGAAGTTGCTCTGAAACAGACAGCTCTCAATGCAAGGTCGAACTATCACAATTTGCACAAAAGAGCCAAGAATCAAATTCTTGGCCTCTGATGCCTGCTGTATGGAAGCAGTGTTTGTACTGTGACATTTGTAGAGATGTTTTGGCTCTCTTCAGTACTCACACATGTTAACATTGGATCTCACATACAGCATTGTCTAAATCTGGCAATTCTTATGCCGAGCTGATAATAGTTTTATCTTTCAGACATTTACTTGAGCTGGGCCTGCCAGAAATATCCAAGTTATTCAAACTCATCCCTGATTTTCCACTGTTAGCCACTAAAATGGTTTTACTTTAAATGTTCCCCATACCGGACTCATATATAAGAATCTAATGAATCCTGGGAAGTGATACAGTACAGTAGAGATCACCCACTGTAATGGATTAATGTATAGCAGGTCATGGACAAGAGATACGCTTTACACTCTGGAGAATGCGCAGAAAGAGAAGGAACTAGCATAAACACTAATTCATGATCCAAAATAAAGAACTGGAGTAGCCTGAAAGACCACTAAAACAGGGATTATCTTTCTGCGGTGTTTGCATACAGAGGACCATGTGTGTGGTGTTCATTAAACCAACAGTAAATATTAAGGAATGCAAATTAACCAACCTTTGGTAGCAGGATTGGTTACGGTATTGAATGTACTGTGTATCTCACAAGATCTACTTGATACCATTACTATAGAGACAAGATTGGTGAAGTAATATCTTTTGTTGGGGAAAGAGACAGGCTTTCAAGCCACACAGAACTCTTTTTCAGGGCTGGGAAAGATACACCCAGTGTGTACCACTACTGGCAGATTTATAGAGGTTTACACCAGGCGTTTTCCCTAAGAAAGAAAACACTGTTGTGTGGGTAAGATTGCAAGGTAGGACTCAGCAGCCATAGGTTCAAATGTCAGCGCTATCAGAGGCATCTTATGCAGCTATGTAGTCATGTAGGCTAAGAGCTTTCAAAGGGCACTAGTAATTTTGGGTATTCAACCTGAAACATTTGAAACTTAGGCCTCTTTGAAATGTCTTTAAAATGGGCACCTGAAATATAGTATTCCCAAAAATCTTGTCCTTAATCTGTGCCTGAGTTCTCTGCCTTTAAAATAAGAGGTTTCTCCGCATCTCACTCTTTGTCTATTTCGCTGCAAGGTTTCCAGGCCAGGAACTCTCTCTTGCAATGTGCTGCTACAGTGCCTGGAACAATAGGGCCCCAATCTTACCCAGTGCCGCTAGTTGCTGCTGTGACACAAATAGCTCCTGGGAATGTTAGCTACATGTTATGAACATAGTCATTGTTGGCGTCTTTTCTTAACCGGAGCAGCCAGGGATTGTCCTCTCTCCCCTGATCCCCAACCTAGAGAACAAGCACGTAGCTCTGCATTAACAAGGAGAAAATGAGGATGAACTGGTGTTGGATAAGATGACCTCAGGAGGTCCCTTCCAGCCCTAATGTTCTATGATGTGAAGCCCTTTCTCTAAAGTATTAAGCATGGATATATTTTCCTTCATCAGTGACCATGTGATTATTTTCTTCCACCTACTTTTAAGTTTTAAAAGCCACACTTATCATGGCCAGCACACAGGAATTCTTCCCTGGCATTCACCCCTTCTGTGCCTCTTCATATGCCACTCCAGGAAATTCTAGGCTGCCATGCCAAGGAACAATTGGGAGCATTCAGTGACTTTCTACATTGCTGCTGCAATTTCTTCTTGAGGGACTTGCTCCTATAAATATATGGAGATTTAGAATATGCTGGAACCTGCTGTGTGCTCTCTCAGTAACTCTAGTCTAGTTTTGCTGGATTTGGCTCTGTTGATGGATGGATTGGTTTCTGGCAGCGACCAGCCTGAGCGGTTTCCCTTCTGTGTTATCATAAATCTTAGTCTCCTGTATTTTTCAGAACACAGGCAGGGGTCCAAGACACCTTCATGACTTACACTGTGTACGATGATGTTATTACCCTGAAGCTGATCCAAGAAGCCTGCAAAATGCTGGGTAAGGATCAGTCATTACCTTATTGATGGCTTATAGAGCACTAGTGGTTTACTCAGTGATCTCCACGTGGACACTGCTCCTGCCTGGCCACAGGAGGCTGGATCATCAGTTACATGATGCCTCACACAAGATGCACCATAGAGCTGCATGTTCAAGGGGATGCTCTAGGTGGGCTGATGGTTGAGGAATGCATTCTCCCCTTTGGAGATGCTTAGCACAGAGAGTGTGCAAGATGCATCATCCAGAAAGATGAGGCAGTGTGTGCTGCCTCCTTGCACAGGTAACTCTGGACCACAGCTCAGTCTCCTCTTCCCTTGGGAGTGCCCGGCTGAGCGTGGTAGGAGCCCTGCAAGTCTGGTAGCCTTTGTACTGAGCCCTCCTGCAGAACATGTCTGCATTTTCCATGGCTTTGGAGATGATTGGCTCACAGCACTGTGTACTCCCCAGAGCTGCTGCCTTAGAGGCCAGCAATCGCTGCTAGACCAGTGGGAGTAACACTTTGCACTGGGGCTGTGAATGGGCCACAGGGATTTGTTTGCAAAGGACTTCCCTGATTGACCCTTGCAATTTGTTTGTAGAAGCTGAAAGTGAACTAGTTCCTATAATGCATGGAGAGCAACATCTGCTCACTGCCCCTCTTCTGTCCCTCTCTGTCCTAGAAAGGACACTGAGACCTGGCACCAGTGATTTATTTATAGCAAACATTAGCATCTCCCAACAGCATACAGCACTCCGCTCTGGCCACTCAATGCAGGGCCCAGGGGCTGCTCAAGGCCAAGAACATAGGCAATGCTTCTATACTTTTCCTGCCTCCTTTCCCCCCTGGCCTTCCAAACCCGCTCTAAGGCCAGGTTTATAAGCCCTTTTGGGTCTGTAGGCCAGCTGCAGCTCATGGGCTAATCAAACCCCTGGGAGGCTGCCCGGCCTGCAGCTCTGCACAGCTGCCTCCTCTCAGGCAATCCCCTTAGCCCAGCAACCAGCTCTGTGGCCCCTATGCTAGCTACGTTAGCGTGGCAGGGAGCTTACCAGAGGTTCACCCCTCAGCCCCCTGTCATAATGCACTTGGAGGCTGGCTTTCAGTGAACTCCCATTGTTATCCCCAGCCTCCCTTAAAGGATACCCCACTACAGCCCTCCTTCTTCTTAAGTTAGAGTGCTTTGGAGCTTCTCCAGAGGGAGGCAGTTGTTGGGGCAGAGTGGAGAGAGGAGGATAGGGATGAGGGTTAAAAGAGGGACAGCAACTTCTCAGTTCTGGGCACAAAACTTAACGCCCATTTGCCAACCCTGCAGGAGAGCTATGACTCTGAGCTCGGGAAGTTAAGGGGAAATGTGAGGCTTTCACACGTCTAGGTTTTGCGAGCTTTGTTCTCATGAAAAACAACCAAGGAGTCCTGTGGCACTTTTAAAGACTAACAAATTTATTTCTTGCACAAGCGTTCGTGGGAGAAAAGTCCATTTCATCAGATGCTTTGAAGTTGGGCAATAAAAGAATTTGTTAGTCTTTAAAAGTGCCACAGGACTCCTTGGTTGTTCTGCTGAACTAGACAAACATGGCTACCCCTTTGGAATTTGTCATGAGACTCGGATTAGATGGTAACACTATTCGCTTGGCATTTGGATAAATGGTGCTATATAATAATAGAGTGTTCCTGTCTGGTGGGTTACTGAGTACTACAGTTCCAATCTCTCTCTCTCTCTCTCTCTCTCTTAAAAATATAGAAAAGTTCACTACAATCCCTGTTCTAAAGCATGGCTGTTGCAGGAACCTGTATTGGGACATAGAATTTATAGCATGGAACCAAGGCTTTTTTTCTGCTAGCACCTATTTTTCCCTGGCCTGCCCCACTGCCCAGCTGGGGCCCAGGGTCAGCAGGGCAGGGAAAGGAGTGGGGTTGGGAGGGTGGAGAGGAGCGGGGAAGGGGGTCAGGGAACCGGCAGGGGGGAGGGAGGGGAGAAGGCAGGGTCTGGGAAGGCTGCTGGGGGCCGGGGGTGGTGGAGGGTCCTGAAACCCCCCCCCCCCCCCCCCCACGCGCTCCTGCCGTTGTAGGGGCACCTTTTTTTTTTTTAGAAAAAAAGCACTGAATGGTACTAACCCTATGAGTCACCATGGTGTTAAATTGCTCATCCTGGTATCTCTTATCTGTTTTTCTTATCCACAAAAGAGCAGTTTTACTACTGAGAATTAGGGAATCCACAGTTATGTTTACTTCCAGCCTTGAAGGTATGGCTTAATCAACATTGCAACAAACACAGAGATATTAAGAAACCAATGGCCTGATAACGATGGAGGGCAAGTAGCATAAATTAAATGAACTAAATTCTAGGGACTGGTTTCAAACTCATTTACTCTAGTGTGAATCAGGATTAACGCCACAGAAGGTAATGGCTTCCACTGATGTACAACACAGCTAACCTTTTCCACATTTTATATAGGTGCTGCCATAATGGTTCTTTGCTCTCTTCATCAAGGCCAGGCATATTTAAAGATTTTTTTAAAAAATGCAACTCTGAAACATCCCCACCAGTGGGTCTGGATGAATAATGGATTTTTTGGCTCACTGGTGATTCTGAAATCTGAGTTTAGTTTGAATAGGGTGATCAGACAGAAAGTGGGAAAAAAACGGGTTGGGTGGGGGGGGGTGAAATCTGATCACCATACCCTCCCCCACAGCACCTCACACTCTGCGGCTGCCCCCTCCATTTGGTGCCCGCAGCAGCAGCTCCCCCTCGGCTCTCTCCTCTCAGCACCCCGTGGCTCCCCATTCCCCCCCTGGCACCTCCTGCCCCCAGCTGCCCTGCCAACTCCCCTCATAGCATCTCATGTCCCCTCCTCCCGCTTTCTCCCCTCCCCTTTCCTCCCTGGCCCACACTCACCAAAGCGGAGGCAGAGAGAGCCTGCAGATATGTTCCCTTTCCCACTCAGTGCAGCCCAGGCACTTCCTGAGCTGTGCCTGGTGGGAGATTTAAAACAGCTCCACTAGACCTAGCTCCCAGCTGCGTGAGAAGCTGGAATACCAAAATATGAGACAATGTGTCCATTTTTAACTAAAAATATGGGACACGGGGCTAAAATAAGGGACTGTCCCTTTAAAAACAGGACGTATGGTCACCCTCAGTTTGAACCCACCACAGTATATCCCACAGCCTACTGCCTGGGGCCATGGTCTCCAACCTTTTGCCAGAAGATGGCGCAATGCTCATAGGTTGCAGAGGCATCTGCCTTCAGAAGCAGATTTCACTCTACTGGTTGTGGACCACTGGCCTAGGGGACTCCCTTGAAATGGGTGAGACCTTAGTTCTAATCCCTTCTTCAGATCAGGCAGAGGAGGGAAATGAAGCCTCATTCCAGGAATACCCTAATCACTGAATTGTAACTTATAAAGAGAAGCCAGCCACTTCTTCCTCCATCTGTTTAGTTTAGTGACTCCAGCCAGAAACCACTTTTTGATTGTTTGGTTCTGTCTAAACTATTTGGCAAACTTGACACAAGTTCACAAATATCTCCGGCCATCAGATTATAACAGTTTTTGTTATAGCTCATGTTCAGGGCCTAGAGCATTTGCCTGTGTCCATTTCAGACCATAAAGGTTTGGTTAGGATACAGGGTTGAGCTACTGTTGCACAGTAGTAAATTCTAATGTCTTTTACATAGATGTGTCAGAAGACTCAGTGCTGAAACTTTTTGGAGAATATTTCTTTACTTTCTGTAAGAAGTCAGGGTATGATCGAATGCTACGGACTCTGGGAGGGACTCTAACTGAATTCATAGAGAATCTAGACACCCTTCATAGTTACCTTGCATTGTCTTACCAGGTACTGTCTTCTTTCTATGTATGTAAATTAAAGTGGGTTTTCCCGCGGGGCAATTTTTCTAATTCTGTGCATGGGTTTTACAAATGCAGGGTTTACAAACGCAGCTCTGCATGCAGAAGAACACTGGAGGCAGTGCATAGTGCCACATCATCCATCTTTGCCCTTCTCATGTCCATAGTGGTCCATCCCAATCCCAATTGGAGGTAGCTATCATGGAAGCCCCAAGGGAGATGTACATCCCTCTCTATGGGTGCGTCTACACTTGTAAATTAAGTCAACTGAAGCTTGCTTAAGTCGACTTAATTTACTCTGCATCTACACTACAGTTTCCTTAAGTCGACTTAAGCAAGCTGCCCAAGTCGACTTAAGGAAAATAAAGTCGACTTAATGAAAATTAAGTCGACTTTATTAAACCTACTTTTAGTTCAACTTTAAGCTTAAGTCGACTTTTTAGCATTGGGCAAGGAGTGCCCCCCCTGTTACCGTGGACCTGCCCAAGGTCCCTCTAGCCCCTAGAAGTTGACCTAGGCATCCAGTGTGGACGCTCTAGGTCGACTTTGTAAGTTCCCCCCTAAGTCGACTTAAAATTTAGGTGTAGACATGCTAAGTTGACTTAGCTAAAGTCAACCTAAATTCACAAGTGTAGACATAGCCTATGTGGCCTTCCCAAAGTTTGCCTCTCCACTTTGCAACAGCATTGCAGTGGTTCCTCTGCCAACGAAATGTGCTTCTATGTGTTGGTAGGCTTTGCCCCCTAAATGCCTAACAGCAGGTTTGCAGGAAAGAACGAGAGAGTTCAAAGTATTCCATGGCCCTTCCCCTTCTTGCTTTCATTCAAACATTACGATGATGATGGAACTTACTGCACCTACCCCAGAATACCATGAATAATTTCCCTGAGTGCAAAACCAAAAATCCCTCAAGCAAACAAGAAAGAATTGCCATAGTACATCAGGTTGGACATTTTTTTTATGCCAGTTTTCAGTTTGTTGATATATCTTTATGTCTTTGAAGCAATTGATGAGATAGTGGGCCAGATCCTGAACTGGCATAAATCAGTAGAGCTCCATGACATCTGTAGGATAAGTGATTAGGTTAGCATACTGGGTTCTCTTATCTCTCTACTTAGGAAATGAATGCACCATCCTTTCGTGTGGAAAAGAGAACGGACGAGGCAATGTTACTTCACTACTATTCTGACAGGAAAGGCCTGTGTCACATCGTTCCAGGTGAAAAAAACATTACTACATTCTAAGCCATAGTGTGGCTTCCTCAAAAGCCTTTTCAACCCAGAGAGCCACTCCAGATATTTCCTGCAGTCACAGGCTTCCTGAATTCTCTTAAGTGTGGACTGAACAAGAACCAGGGCCTTACTTAGTGTGTAGCCTCTCTTGAAGGGCCAGAATATCTAATGATAGTGCTATATAAATAATAATAATAAAACAATGCTGAGTCTCAGCATCTAAATTGCGATGAAACAGCTTTGTAGCAGATCATTTCTAGTGCAAGCTGGTGGACCCATATTTGGCTGCTTAATACCAAGTAGACAAATGTGGAACTCAGGTGGCTCTGAAATACAAACTTCAGGTGTGAATCCATCTTCTAATTTCCCTGATCTGCTGGTAATCAGATTGAGGATTTTGGTTTGGGGTCATATCTTATGAGAGAGTGGAGATGGTCTGAAAATAGTTTTTTTTCCCCCCACAGAAATGTTGCCATGGTTTCTCTTGTCTGGCCCAGGCTTACTGACAGGATGATATCTCCCATGATGTACTATGGTCCTTCCTCTTGCTCGCCCATCAGTGCATCATGGGAAATATCCATCCCATAGACAAGAATAGGACGATGAAGTGTCTAAGCTACAACAATCATGAGGCACTGAAATAGCCCAGAACCCAGTCCACTTGACTCCAATCCTGTACTTTATCCATGAGACTTCCCACCTTCTTGGCTTAATTAGTGTCCATCAGAGATAATATTTGGCCCTCTAAGGTTTTTCTGTACTGTTATGAGTGGGGTTAATCTTTGTTTTATGATGAGATACAACAGATGTGTGAATACACCCTTCACTTTAGACAGTGGTAAGAGACAATTAAGGCGGGGGGAGAAGGGGAAGCACCTAAAACAAGGCCTAATATAGTCTGCCCAGAAACTAGCCCATGTGCATAGAAGGGTCCACTGGATAATAGTGACCAGATGGTAAGTGAAAAATACAATACATCTGGGGTACAGATACAGAACAGACACAGACAACCTGTAAACATGGGCCACGTCTATACTGATGGCAACAAATTCACTGCCATCAGTTTGAACTCTCTGGTTCGATTGAGCGGTCAGTCAAGACCCACTCAATCAATCCGGAGTTTGACTCAACAGCTCCACTCCCAGAAGAAGAGATGGCATTTCCCTTTGACTCCTCAGCATAGTGGAGCTAGGGAGGTAAGTGGGAGTTAGAGAGTCGAAGAGAGATATGCAAGGTATTTTACGTAGCTTGTTTATCTCCCTTCGACTACTGCTGAATTCTGTGGTAAGTATAGACCAGGTCATGGGGTGTGACTCTGAAAAAAGCTAGAGATGAGTTTCTTAGGTATGGTGTTGACTGGAGAGGCTTGGGCCTGCAAACTAAGAAACTGTTCTTTTGTTTCTGGTACATCCTCCATTCAGAAGATCACAGTCTTGTACATTTCTTGTAAATAAACAAGATTGCATCAAAGATATCACCAAACTCCATTGTTAGTTTCTGCCCCCAACTGACACATTCCCATAACCCTGGGTAGAAAAGGAGCATCAGTACCTTAAGCTATTTCTCCATGCAGAAAAGAAAAGCACCTGTCAGGAGACCCCTTGAAAGCAGTGCTAGGACTTCCTTCCTCTCATGGAAGAAAACTGATAGGGCCCATGGAGTATGTGCAGGACTTTAGGCTTGGTCTATGTGCAAAGTTGCACTGATTTAACTAAAGGCATGTTTTTAAATTGATTTAGTTAAACCAGTACAAACCACAGTGATGACTTTCTTAATTTGAGTTACTCCTGGTTTATAACCAATTTAGCTGGCATTGATTGGTAAATTTAAAAATAACTATTTAGTTAGACCACTGCAATTTCTGTTTAGAAAAGACCTGACATATAGGATCTTGTGAAAGTCCCACCCACTTTCAAAGTGATAGCAGTAGCGAGATATTGGGTTTTTAAAGGGCAGCATTGGTTTCACATCTAGGGACCAAAATGGGCCCATATGATTACTAGTTTGTGTGTGGGGGTTTGTTAACGTGATAAAATCCAAATTGTTGGTGGTCACATATCTGGTACCTAGAAACTACTAAAATGAGTATTCTGTAAATACCACAGACAGACAGAGAAAGCTGAATAGCATTTAACTTTATTTTCTTTGGTTTGTTTTAGGGTAAGACACCCAGTTTTGCTTTTTCCATCTAGAAACAGAATGATAAAAGTTACAGAAATGACAACGGCCTCTACAAACTGCACTTTATGAACATTTTTAATTCCAAACCAAATTTAAAATCAGAGTGTGATCTCAATAAATCTGGAGAAATTCTGCCTTCACTGAGATTCCTCAGGATTTATGTTCATATAATAGATTTAGGAATATGGTCTTCAGAATCATGGATGTCAATGGGGTTGTAGCAGTGAAAGTCAATGTAGAATTGGGTTAATATAATGTTACTTCATATGGAATTATTCATGCCAATATAATAGAGTATAAATAATACAGTTGCAGAGATTGCTGAGAGGTACATCTTGGGCCAGGAAGAAAAGAGATTCTAGCCCGTTCTATAATGCTGGGAAAAATTGGCAGCAGTTGACAGAAGTTACACAAGCTATGCACAATAGCTTGTGTAACTCTTGTCAACTTCCTAACTCCCCTTCAGCCTGCGTCTTCACTGCACTGCACGTGAGGGGGTGGTTTTATTAAGTCGATTGCTGGATCGACTTAGCGTGTCTTAACTGACTGCTAAGTTGACCTGGAAAGATTGATCTGACAGCAGCGAATTTGCAGCCATCAGTGTAGATGTCACCATAGAGATCTGTTATTTCTTCCAATTCAGGTATCATAGAGTCTGTTGCCAGAGACTTCTTCAGCAGTGAAGTGACAATGGAAATCCTTAATCAAAGTGAAGAGAAGGAACGCACAGGGAAAAAGGAGCATGTGATATTTCTTGTTCTGCAGAAGGCTAAAAGGCCAAAGAGAAAAAACAGAAAGATGACAAATCCAGAAAGTGGAGACTCCCACAAAGACAAAGAGGTGCAGTGAATGATTTATGGAAATGAGGGAGGTTTACTTGCAGTTTTCTGTGCCTGTCTGATTTCTCTTAATCTACAAGAAATATTTTAGAGAAAACAATCCACATTATCCCCCTTTAAGTTTAGAGATGAGTTGAGGATGGTGAGTCTAATTCTAATTCGCCCTTTTGCCCCTTTGTAAAATGATGTAAGGTCTATAAAAGAGGCAAGGCGGTGGGGAATCAGTCCTGTAAAGCTCTAGATAAGTTATAGGCTAGAGCTTGCATTTGAGACTGAATGTCAATTAAAGAACTCCTAATAATGTGACATATAGTATTTGAAAAAGACCATGTGATCATGGAATTAAAGACAGCATTATCATGCCTATGCACAATGAAACAAAGTGAAAGTTAAATGTTATCTTCAGCAATTCTTGTCTTTAAGTGATTAACAACTCTGCCTTAAAGTTATATTAATGTAGCATGTTAAAATGAACTGTCTATGTGACTCATTCACACACAAACTTTCTTCTCTCTTTGGCTGCTGCTCTCCATAAGGCATTAGATGTAGCTTTTCAGAAAATGAAGGAGAACTATTCTGCTCTATCGTGCAGTCTGAGCCCAGGAAAGAAATCCCACTGGGACATTGTGAGAAGTGTTGTGAAATTTGGGAAAGGTGAGTGTACTAACCTCAGTCTCAGGGATCAAAATGAGATATGGAGCTCAGCTGTGCAGACAAATGGACACTTTCCCAGAGGACAGCAGCCTGTTGGCTATAAATAGTGAAGGCAGTAAAACAGCCCAGATATCATTGATTTATGTAGGGATAACAGAGTTTGGATTTGGTGAGAGGTTTTCTTGTATAAATAGGATCAGACCATAATTTGCAGTTACTTTATTTGCCCCAGACCCTTTTCTTCATTTTCATTGATGGACCTTGACCCCTGGATTTATACACTCATTGTGGGGCTTTTATGATGTTTTTTTCCCTTTTAGGTTATTGTTAAAATGCTATAGTGATATGGGCCTGGCCATCAGAATACTGACAAAGGCACATAAAGTCTTTCACGTATAGGCCTGTTTGTATGGCTAGTGTGAAGAGACTTGATACCAGTCCCAAGGTGAAGTGGCTGCACCGCAAAAACCACCAGCACAAACTTAGAATCACAGAACTGGAGGGGCCCAGGAGAGGTCATCAAGTCATGCATTCACGGCAGAACCAAGTACCGGCAAGACCACCCCTGACAGCCAGGGCCGAAGGCAAGGGGCAGGGCAGGACAGCAGAACCCCGGCCTCTGGGCCAGCCTGCCTCACCCCCTGGGGCGGAGCAACCAACCTAGGGGCGGGGCGGGACAGCGCAGCCTGGCCTCTGGACCAGCCTGCCCCCTGGCTTCTGCCGCTTGCTCCCCTGCTGGAACCGGATCCCTCCCGTGGCGCTGGGTCTCCAGCCGGGGCCAGGGCTGGCTCCCACCTGCAGCGGCAGTTTTGGGTCCCCCGGGGTGGCCTGGGCAGCCGGGGTCCCCAAAGGCAGAGTGGTCAGTCTAGGGGTGGGGCAGGAGCAAGGAGCCTGGCCTCTGGACTGGCCCACCCCTCCCAGTGCAGAGGGGGGCTGGGGCCCCTCCTAGGCTGATTGGCCCCGGGCCCTGCTCCTCCCAAGGGATGGCCCTGCTGAGAGGTATTTTGTCAGGCAGGCTCTGAAGAGAAATGAAAGACTGGAATGAGCAGAAAGATTGAATTATATTCCTATCAGCAGTGGGCCCCCCAGGTCAGCTTTGAGATTCTTCTGGGCAGATTATTTTACTGCAGCCCATGCCATAGCCCTTCTCTGAATAAACAGAGCACTTCATTCTCAAGGCTCGTAAATACAGCACATCCAAATTCAGACCCGATGAAAATATTGTGAATGAATCCAACCATCATGCCAGTGAGGCAGTAATAAGATGTTAGCCAGGCACAGTAAGGCAACGCTGTCCCGTGAGGCGAGCGGGGCCCGGGGCCAAGTGGCCAAAGCGGGGCCCTGCCTTTGGGGGGGGAGGGGAGTCAGAGCCTGCTATGGTCCCGGCCCCGGGGGCCACCTGTGCGGGGGGGTGGAGCCAGAGCTAGCTGCGGGGGACGGAGCCGGCCATGTGGGGCAGGCCGGCCCAGAGGCCGGGCCCCACGTGCTCTGCCCTTGGGCCTGCCTGCTCCACCCTGGGGTGGGGAGGGCCAGCCCAGGGGCCAGGCATAGCCCTCCAGCCCCGCCCCGCCCCACTGCCTTTGGCTGGGTGCCAAAGGCAGCGGGGTGACCGTGCAAGGAGGGGCTGCGGTGCGCGCGGGCTACGCACTGCTTCGCTGGGAGCGGGACAGCGTGGGGCCCACGTACCCGCAGGGCCTGGGGTGATCACCCTGTTCGCCCCCCCCCAGGGATGGCCCTGCAGTAAGGGCAAGGGTCCTGCACACTCTCCACATCCCACTCTGCCAGCGCAATGCTCTTCTGGCCTGTAATACATTGATACTCCAGTCTAGCTACTCTCATAAATCAAGCCACCTAATTGTGCAGCAGATTTTAAAACGTGCATAGCTGGAAAGTAGGATGAAGCTACCCTTTTATAATCTAAGTCCGGATCTAAAGAGGTGAAAGGTTAATGTGCTAACCTGCTCCCCCAACTCCATTCCCAGATGCAGTGTGGCTATGTGAAGCCGAGTGGCTACAGATTGAGCTCCTCCACTGACAACTAGGAAAACATGCACCATTCACACTTTGTCTAAGCGCCCCATCCAGTTACTGATGCTTCTAGCTGACCAAGTGCATTGTTGACAATGTCCCTCTGTGCAATCTAAAGGGTTTGTTATGAAAAAATTACTGAAGTAGCCTTCAGCATTACACAGTGCAGCTTTGTCAAGCAACTGTAGGGTATTTATATTACTGTGGGCAAGGGCTTGTTCTGTCAGCATTTTCTCTACAAACTATTTCATGGGTTTAATATATTGCCCATAAAACACTGCTGTGGGCAGAAACTTGGCATTTGAGGCGAGTTTTCAGTTTGATAGCTATTTATATATTTTTTTTTAATTTGGGAAAATTAAAATCCATTTGGCCAGTGCTCATTTATAAGTGAATGTAAAGCAGTGAAGAAGCTCAAGCAACACACTTAAGTCATGCAGCTCTCCTGTTCCAGAGAGCACTCTCATGTTTTAGTCAAGGAAAACAGAGCACAAAAGATATTTTGGCTCAGATCCTCCAGGGTATTTAGGTTCCTAATTTCCACCAATATCAATGGGTGTTAGGAGCCTAAATATCTCTGAGGACCTGGGCTGTTCTGCCTGGGTTCTCTCAGGCAGTGTCTGCCACTCTCTTCAAGGGACAAAAATTTCTGCTTATTGTCACAGGGACCTAGTAATGAAGTTCAGCCTCTTTCAAGTGATATTAAAAAACCTCATCATTAGACTGCACTCCTTTCCATGTAAAAATTGAGTCGACCTGGCAAAAAGAGCTTTGATGACATTTATTTGGATGAAAAAATGCCTTTTTGATTTTTTTAAAAAAAGTGAAAAACATTTCCATTTTGTTCAAATCTTTCAGGTTTGTTGAAAGTCTGACAACTTTTTTGGTTTCTTGACACACACAAATCCAGAATAAGCTTTGATGAAAACTAAAAATAGTTATTTTCATCAAGATTTTTCATAGAAAATAAAGATGTATTTTTTGACCAACTCTTCAGCAGTGTCTTATGGACTGAGGGAGAGATTTCCAAAGGGCAGTTATGCTCACAATGCCTTTTGAAATTCCATGGAAGTTTCGTGCCCAGATTCCATTTGTATCATTGTAAGTCTCCCCTTATTGTTCTTTGTTTTTATTTTTTTGCAGGGAACATGTCACTTACTTTTGAACCAATTTATCCGGAGAAGCTTTGGGTTGAAGAGCGAACATTCTGCCATGCTTTTCCTTTCCACATTGTGTTTGATGAAGAAGTAAGACAGCCTCCTAGGTCTGAAGCTTATAGCTAATGATGTTATGGCAGAGAAAAGACCGTATGGGCTGGGTCCCCCACTGCCCTAGACCTCATGGATATTGGAGTTAGACTGATTTACAGCAGTCGAGGATCTGGCCTTGATTGTTCTCTGTCACCTTATGTTGGAAATGGCAAATCATTTTGTCTTGATGTTTCCATGTGTATAACTGAAATTAGAAATGACAAACCCTGCCATCTTAGTCCGTGTTTCCAGTGGCCAATGGTACTTCAGGGTTTTGTGTCAGGTACCTTACTGGCACCCACTGTTAACCATGAATCTCTGCTGGGCTCTGCTGCAGTGTTGTTGCCCGCCTCACAGTCAGCTGTGCAAGAAAAACTCCTTAAACTAAATTTGGCTTATATGACATTATTTTACCCCACTGAAATCAGTGGGTTTCATGGGTATAATTGGGAGCCGATCTGAACTCATTTGTTTGCCCAGATCCATAGACTTTGCCCCACCCCTGGAAGCTGTGGAAATGCTAAGACTGCAAATTTCTTGAGCTCCTGCCCCATCGTGCTAGCCTTAGATCTCTATCTCCTCCTTGAACCCTCAAAGTTAGTTTCTACTGGGCAGGAGTGGCGGGAGAGAGATTTTTTTCATTTATCCTCAAACAGACTCAGCTTGGACTCTGAAAGTCTGACCCCTGATGGTGCCCCGAGCAGTCTTTCTTGAGGTACTGAAGTGGTTAGCCCCTGGTCTGAGACTAATGGGGGTTGGACACATATTTATTCAATCAAAATTAATCAGGTTTTAAATTATCCTGCCCCTCCCACACACAAATAAATGGCAGCATCACTTCCCTTTGTTTTAGAAAGCGTCTGTAATTCTAATCCCGGTTAATGATTTTCCTTCCTGTCCTTAGCTAAGGATCAAGCAAGCAGGCGTGAACATTCAGAAGTTTGTGCCAGGACTCCGGCTAACAGGCAGCAGATTAGATCAGTGCTTTACCATTGTCCATCCACAAGTTACTTTCACCCTTTTCAGCATAAGGAAATTTATCAACAGCCAATTTGTCCTCAAAGCACACAGAGAAATGTTGCTTCAAACATGGAGAAACCAACCCATGCTGAAGCTCAGAGGTACTAACTCACAGCCGCTTTTTTTACTGCTGGCAGTGGGTGGGTGGGTGGCTGCACAGGCAGAGGGAAGTAGCTGAAAAGTGTAGACTGAATTTTCTTTGATATAATTTTATTTTGGGAAAATTGGATTATTTGCCCTTCAGCTAATGGCTAGAACATAGTTTATCAAATTGATCATGGCGGGGAGTAAATCTGAGGGATCGTTTATCTCATTGACCATCTCCTGTCCCAATCATGATCCTATCACAATTGTGTAACATTTCTAATGCAACATGCAAGGCTGGGATTTTCATAAAACTGCTGTCTTAACTCTGCTCCCATTGAAATCAATGGGATTTTTACCATAGACTTCACTGGGAGCAGAGTTGAGCCAAGATGGAGTGCTTTTTGAAAATTCCACCCCTAATGATAATTTACAGATAGGGTGTCTCCTTTTTGTTTCTACTTGCATCCAGGCTAGGGTGAAAAAATTGGAACAGGGGTGAGGGGCAATGAACCTATATAAGACAAAGCCCCAACTATTGGGATTAGCCCTATAAAACTGGGACATCTGGTCACTCTAATCCAGGCTCATATTTCCATGGAGATCCTGGATGCTTGTGAAAATCCCTGGCAAAAAAAGAAGAGCCAGTATCAAAAACAAAAGTCGACTTAACTTTTCTAGTGTAGACATAGCCCCTTTTTTACCTTATTAAGTCGATTTAACACTTTAAGTTGAATTAATAAAGTCGATTTAGGTGCTAATCTCCATCCACATGGTTTAAATCGACTTAAGGAGTCAACTTAAGACTTAAGTCGACCTAAAACTAGGTGTTATTAAGTCAACTTAAGTTTTCCTTAAGTCGATTTAAGGAACAGCTTAAGTCGACTTAATAAAAGCCCATGGTGGACAGGGAGTAAGTTAGGTCGACTTAAGCCTTCTTAAGTCGACCTAACTTGTAAGTGTAGACACAACTTCTGTTAGTTTGTAAAAATGCAAGTATTTCAGGATGTCTCCCAAAGAGTCTCAGCGTGTTCTCCCCAGTGTCTCAGGGGAAATAATACTGTATATGGCTGAAAAATACACAGTTGAACTGTCTGTTAATTTTATCATAGACTAATGTACAGTTGGGAAAGCTTTCAGGCAGGGAATATGTAGGATAGTAAATCAAGGTGTGGTGGAACCGCTACATGCCTTTATATTTAAAGGACAGATGATCTGGATGGAGTCCATACAATGCATGATATACCTGTGTTCACCAAAGCTCCGCAATTTAGAGGAATTGGAGGCATGGAAGATGCACATTTCTGACATTGCACAACATGACACAACGAGGGACCTCATTCTCCTGAACCAGCAGCGTCTGGCAGAGATAGAGCTGTCCAACCAGCTGGAGAGAAAGAAGGAAGAGCTCAGGATCCTCTCAAAGAACTTAGAAGCCGAAAAGAAGAAAACAGAAACCTTGCTGTACGCCATGCTGCCGAAACATGTAGCTAATCTGCTCAAGGAGGGCAAAAAGGTGGAAGCAGGTACCAGATTTTCATTATCACTCACGCTTTAGGTTCACCTTATGTGGCTTAAAAACTTTGCAGTTGCCTTTATGACTGAGTATTCTGTGGGCATTCTTTTCCCCGGTCACTGACTAAGAAGATGCAGGTGATACCACTGGTAGCACTGCAACATTATCTAACTACAAAGACAAAACTATGCCGTTCTAAGAAGGTGAATACTCTTCACCAATTAATAGCAGAGAGTGTAAAATGTGCACTTGTGGCTTATATGTTTCTTTGATTTTGACTTGATAGCTACTAAAACAAGGAAGGCTGATTTCATAAGCTGCATCCAGCAAAACACTTAAGCAGTGCTTAAATTTAAGCAGATGTTAAAACAGTCATAGTAATGCATGCAAATCATGCAACTCACCCACACAAATCAGATAGTCATCTAACACTATTCTTAACTTCCAGTATCGAGCCAATTTACATGCACAACATTAATCTGCATCTTTAGAGCTGAGCTTTAGAACTTGATTGCAAAAAGCTGTGAAAATGAATTTAAAGGTACTTAAAATGGATTTTTAAAAAAAGTGTAAAAGACATTCTGGGTCCAGTCTGATGGTCTTAATAGGAGCGGTTTGTTCATAGTCATTGAGGTATTTGCATTATTTTACATCAGTATATTACAGGAAAAGGAGCAGTGAATCAGGTTTTTAAAGCCATCTAATGAATTAGAAGCATTTTTCTAAAAGATAAAAGATACAGCTGGAATGTGGCTGGCTATGACAGTATATCTTTAAATATTAAAATATTCAGGCTGGGATTTCAGTGGAGTGGAAATTCAAAGCAATTTGGGGATCTAACTCCCTTAGGTTCTTAGTCCATTGGGCAAAGGGCCTAATCTGAAGCCCAATGAGAGTCTGTCTATTGACTTCAACGTACTTTGGCTCAAACTAATCAATAGAATTTTGTTTGGCAGATTACAGAAATCTATCGTTAATTTTTATTACTGATGTAGTCAAATAACAGGGGACGTTTTTATAAAGAAATATGCATCTCATATCTGATTTCTCCCTCAGGGGAATTTAATTCCTGCACGATACTCTTCAGCGATGTTGTGACATTTACAAATATCTGCTCAGCCTGTGAGCCGATCCAAATAGTGAACATGCTGAATTCAATGTACTCAAAGTTTGATCGATTAACCAGTGTTCATGAGGTTTACAAAGTATGTATCTCTATTACTTGTAGTCTCTTTAAACAATGTTTTAAGACCCGCATTCTTTACTGCACTTTTGTTTTCCACATTTGCAATTCTAAAGAGAGGCTAAAATGTAGAAGAATGACTGTCATCACCCCATGCAACTTGACTAATTTTCAAACTTTTGAGGTGAAAAGATAGGGGTCATCCCACTCCTTATACTCCCCATGAAGACTCATGAACAAAGAGTTTGTCACTGGAGAGTTTGTAAAGTATATCAAACTAATGAAAAATATTCCATATAGATCTAGGTCCTAGATTCACCCCCCGCCCTGTGACATGATGACTGAATTCAACCTCCACTTGGTTGAATGGGAGGACGAGACACTCAGCACCTCACAGGTCTGGGTATTTTGCTTCTGAGCCAAGTGAAGTAAATAGGACCCTTTCCACTGACTTCAATGGGCTATGAATCTGGCCCTTTTTGGTTATAGCATTTTTTCCCCTTGTCTATCAGGTTGAAACAATCGGTGATGCCTACATGGTCGTTGGAGGAGTACCAGTGCCTGTTGCCAGTCATGCCAAAAGAGTGGCAAATTTTGCACTGGGTATGAGAATTGCTGCCAGAGAAGTGATGAATCCAGTCACTGGAGAACCTATTCAGGTATGAAACGGATGAACTCTGTTTCATATAAAGTGCTGCACTTAAATGCTTTACTGAATCAGGGCTTGTCTTTACTGAAATCCCTGTGTTGGTCTCCACGGATTGACATGGAGGGATCACTTGAGTGGCCAGTGGAGACCTGCTCAATCAATCCTGGAAGTGCTCTCTGTTCAACACAGTATCTCCACCCTCCAGAAACGAGTAACATTGCGTTGAACGGAGAGCACTTCCTGTTGGCGCAGCCCAATAAAGATGCCGTGGTAAGGAAGGGTAAGGAAGTTGATGGGAGATATGCATTCTACAGTATGTAGTTTGTGTATATCCTGTTGACCCAGAGCAACAATGTAGTCTAGGTCTCACAGCCCAAGTGTATGAAGACTTAAGCAAGTGCTTATGTCCCATTCTGTGTTTGTACAATGCCTGGCACAAGAGGGTCCGGGTCTGCGACTGGGGCTCTTGAGTGTTATGGCAATACAAATAATACATCATAATAATGATGCATTTATGTGTTATGCTGGGCCTTTGGCCTCAATCCTGCAAGGTACTGAGTATTAACCTGGAATCCAGCAAAGCACTTGGGCACATGTTCATCAGCTTGCAGGAGTGAATCCACTGTGATCTGCTGTATCTTTATTGACATCTGTGTCAGTACATAATTAGCTAGTCAGTTAATGGCTCCCAAACAAAAACAAATATAGTTGGTCCTGATTTATTCCAACCTCCTCTCTCCTTCGCTTAACACAGGGAGGGGGGAGGTAGCTTTTTTTCTGTTTGTTGAGAAATTATAAGTCATTTTACAAATCATTACTGCCCAACTATAAAAATACAATGTTAATTATTACAACAAAAGACCATTGTCTGATCTAGAGGATGGAATTGTGTCATAGAAAGAACAATTCAGGATATTTTCTTTAAACAGTTTTTATTTGTATTTTCTATGACAATAATTTTATGCTAAAGCAGTGAGATAACAGCCAGTTTACAGAGAACAAAGCTAAGTGTCAATAGAATGAATGAAGTACATCATATGCATACAGTAAGGTTTATTCTGAGACATTGATAGAAATTCCATTGAGCTACTGTCCATAGGTGAAATTTAACCATTTGAATGGGATGAATTTCACTCTAGTTGAACTGTGTGCAACAGTTCTCTAGTGCAAAAATGCTGTGGTTTTACATTCTTGTTTCTACGACCACAAATACTCTAAAGAAGCTATTTCTTTACCTCTGCTTACTGGTTAAATCTCTGTGGCTATGTCTACACTTGTTAATTTAAGTCGACTTAGCTAAGTCGACTTAACAAAGTCGACTTTAAGTCAACTTTGTTAAGTTGACTTAGCATGTCCACACTTAAATTTAAAGTTGACTTTGGGGGGCCCCTACGAAGTTGACCTAGAGCGTCCACACTGGATGCTTAGGTTGACTTGTAAGGGTTAGGGGGACCTGGGACTGGTCCATGGTGACGGGGGGGGCACCCCTTGCCAAATGCCAGGGGGCTCAGCCTTTGCCCCATTGTACCTGAGTACAATGGGGCAAAGGTGGACAGGGACCCTGGCAGGGCATAGGGGCAGGGTGGGAAGGGCTCTGCCCTGCCCTGTGGGGGGGCATGCCAGGCTCTCCCTGTGCCAGCCCCCCTGGCAGGGAGGGCAGTGGGGAAGTCCTGGAGAGCCCTAAAGTCGACTTAGAGTCGACTTAGGGCTACTCCACGTCTACACTGGCTTAAGTCGACTTTTGAAAGTCGACTTAAGCCAAAAGTTGACTTAAAATGAGGTTTTATAAAGTCAACTTAACTTTTCCTTAAGTCGACTTAAGCAGCTGCTTAAGTCGACTTAAGGAAAGTGCAGTGTAGACGCAGAGTAAATTAAGTCGAACTTAATTTACAAGTGTAGACGCACCCTATGGGTCTGTTATCAATATGATTCTGATGGGAGATGAACCAGTTACATTGCCACATGGCAGGTTCAAACTTTACCTAGTAAGATGAAAGATAAAGCTCAGCCCTAGAGTGAACAGAGGTCAATTTTCCATTGAAATCTATGGGAGTTGTGCCCACTTTATGTCTTGATGGAGCTTGGCCCACTGTCTATCAGCCAGTTGGCAATGCCAGAAATAGAAGTGCAAGATACAGAGAACACCAAAAAACGCAGCCAGTCCTCCTTCCATCGCATTGTATGCTGAATCACAACATTTTTATTTCATTTGATTTAATTCTTCCATTTTCTGAAAACCCATAAGACCATTTTAAAAACTTGTTATACCTTAAAATCAGTGTTTCCAAAATACACTAAATGTGTTTGTTGTCTTTAGTGGCTTTTCTAGCATACCAGCTGCTACTGAGTTTCCAAAACGGGGGAGAAACCGCTCAGCACTATCCAATAGGGTGGATGAGGACTGCCTGCTGACTTATTTCTGGTATGATAATGAAGAGCCAGTACAATTTTCAAAATGTCATGCTGGGCTTATTTTGACAGATCAGAATTGGGATCCACACAGGACCAGTTTTGGCTGGAGTTGTTGGTGAGAAGATGCCCAGGTATTGCTTGTTCGGAGACACTGTCAACACAGCTTCTCGGATGGAAAGTCATGGCCTTCCTAACAAAATCCATCTCAGTCCAACAGCTTTTAGGTAGTGTCAAAATGTTAAATAATAACGAGAACCAAAACAGCCCCGATTTCTTTACTTCATTCTTTCCTGCCTATAGCATTAGTAACACAGAGAGTTTCCCTTTTGGATGAGAGCCAATGTAGCAGAGAGCACAGACTCCACTTAGCTCACTGTAGTTTTGATTCTGGAAACACACATGATACAGTTTCATTTTCACACTTGCTAATAATCTCAAAACAATTCACTAAGGGATACACTTTAAATCTGAGTGTCTAACCTGTGACTCAGTGATGCCTATTGCTCAAGGAACACCCACACAAAGAGCCTGTTTACAAGCACTTTGTACATACAGGGCTTGATTGCTGCATATAGTCACAGCTCTACAATGACATTGTCAAGAAGGTGCAGTCCCCACCTTGGAGCTTCTTTTCAACCACACTACCTCTCAGAGCAATAAGTAACTTACAAGTATATTTTCTTACCATGGCAACAATCCCTGCCTCAAAATAATGAAGAGTCTTATCTTGCATTGCTTTCTCAGGCCAAATTCCTGTTGTATTTAAGCTTTGGCTGTGGAAGAACTACAGGATTGGGTTGACAGTGAACATAAATATGACGCTATGGCCCATAATCATAATCCAGTCTATTCTTTTATAAGTATGAAACCCGAAGAGGCTCACAATCAAATAAATACCTGAAGTCCCAGTCCACTCTGCATTAGCCAACCAGAATTTTTATGCATTAATATTGTAACTTAATTTGAAATCCAAGAAGATTTTCTTGCAGATAATGCCAGAAACCAATAACAAGCAATGTGTGGGATGAACATATTTGTTTGTTTTTATGTAACACAGGAGAAATGCTATCAAGTACATTAAAAGTCCAGGGCAAAATAATCCAGTCTGAGCACTCAGCACCACAAGGGATGTTTACCTCTCTGCATTCTGCATTCCTGCTCAAAGTTCATGTGTTGCAATGAAAGGAGCAGCAAGAATCCTAATTTAAATATGGAACTTTGGAAATTCTCATGATGAAGAACAAACAGAGTCCTGTGGCACTTTTGAAGGCTAACAGATTTATTTATCGCATGAGCTTTTGTGGGAGAAAATCCCACTTCCTCAGATGCTTTGAAGATGATTTTTCTCCCACGAAAGCTCATGGGATAAATAAATCTGTTAGTCTTTAAAAGTGCCACAGGACTTTGTTTGTTTTTCTGCAATAGACTAACACGGCTACCCCTTTGGAACTTGATCTCATGATGAACATTCTACCCTGTCAATAATTCCTGTAAAGAACAGTTATAACTTTATACAGATGTTACTGTTTTAACTATACTGACCTGATCTGGAAAAAGTATGTCCTCAAAAGATCATATGCTTACTTTACTGAAAAAGCACTTTCTATTCCTATTAGCACTGCAGAGCTAAAGAGCTTTGGGAGTGGGAGCTGAATGCCTTTAAGATTCATGCATCAACATAATCAACAGATTTGCAACATTCCAGCGGCAGAATCTTTATTTCTGGTGATATTCATGAGCCAGGAAAAGCAGAGACTGAGGCTATGTACACACGATCACTTTATTGCGCGATAAGGCTCCTTACCACGCAATAAAGCTAGTAGCGTACACACGATCAATTTCCCTGTTGCGTGGCAACACTGTCTTGCCGCGCAACAGTTAAACCACTCAAAAC
>ML685969.1:670647-778267 GCA_007922175.1 Pelusios castaneus
CCGGGGGAGCTTCTGCGGCCACCCGATCCCCCGGCTGGGGCGGCAATCAGCTGGAGCCCCAGCGCGGCTTGCGGAGCCCATATGTCAATTTCACTACTCAGCTAGAGCAGTGAAATTGACATGTTGACAGCTCCGATGTCCCAGAGTGGCATTGATTGGCACTCTGGGACATTTCCGGAGGCCAATCATTGCGCGGTGAGCATACATACGAGCTCAAACGCGCAACAGATGATCCGGAACAGCTGTTACCACTCTCGGCCGAGTGGTGGTTGGAATGCGCATCAAGAAGGCGCTTAGTGCGAAGGAAAACCATTTCACGTGTGTACAGTTCGCTTATTAACGCGCGGTAATGATTTTTAGTGCGGATTACGGTGCTCGTGTAGGCAAGCCCTAATGCAGCTCAGCCACCAAAGAAAGGGGAGTGAGTTGCAAAATAAGCTTGTTTTTGCAAAGTCCAGCAGTTAAATAGTTGTTTCTGTGCTGCTAAAGCCATCAAAAAAAAAAACCCAGTGAAGATACTATGATAGCAGGCACCCTGCTTTGTCCAGATGCAGTACTCTTTGCATATTCATTTGCTCACATACCACTTGATAGAAATTTAGGCCACTGCCTAATTTAGCCAGTGAACTATTGACAGATGAGGAATATCAGTGACAAAAAGTGAATGAAGGGGCTCCCTCTTCACATCTAGCTAGGTGAAAAGACAGATTGTCCCTGGCAAGAACTAATTGTTTTGAACTTCAGGAAATTGAAAACAATTACAGATTTATGAAGTCCTTTGCTACATATGCAATCTTTAACCTCTAGTCAATATGTGGTAAACAACAGACTACATACACAATGCATTCTGGGGATACAGTTAGGGTCAAATCTTAGAAAATGGAGGGCAGTGAAGGATACTGACGTGAGTGCCTAATTTGCACATGCCACTGGGGTACTTGCACACAGAAATGGAGCCAGACCATTGCACACACCTTTTCTGTGAGTACAGCTGAGTTTTTGCTTTTCAAAAATGGAGCCCATAAAATCTTCCCTTCTCCTCTTCACATGTTCAGGACTTAGGCTGTGTCTACACCTGTAAAGTTAAGTCGACTCTGTTAAGTTGACTTAACAAGGTCGACTTTAAGTCGACAAAGTTGGCCTTGTTAAGTCGACTTACCAGAGTGGTTACACTTTAAGTCAACTTAAGTCGACCTTGTTAAGTCAACTTAACAGTAGACATAGCCATCCACACTGGCTTTAAGTCAACTTAACGAGGTCGACTTAGTGCTATTCCCCGTCCACACTGGCTTTAAGTCGACTTTCAGAGGTGGTGTTATTAAGTCGACTTAAGGAAGCGCTTAAGTCGACTTAATAAAAGCCCAATGTGGACATGGCTTTGTGTAGGTTGACTTAAGCATCCTTAAGTCGACCTTAGTTGCCAGTGTAGACGCACCCTCAGTGTCAAAGCTCTTCTTCCTGTAAATGCCTAAAATAGACAATGCACATTGTCACATGAGCTGTCTTCTTCTTCCCCCTTCTCGTAGAGGCAGATGCTCTGGGAAATCTAGAGAGCAAGAATATTGCTGTCCTGAAGTATGCCGACAGCCAACAGCTGCTCACCACCAGCAGCACTTCATATGGTGAGTAGTACATCAAGGGTTTGTTTCAAAAGACTTACACTACTTTATTTCACAGAAGGGGAGGGGAAGATGACCCCAAACAATCTGCTAAATGTCATGTCTCATCTGGTTACCATGGTGATTATTGATATAGACCTTGTCCACACTGGGGATTTCAGCCTTTTGTATTGAGGCAGCTGCCCCATTGAAAACCCCTAGCGACTTGCACTGGTTTAATTTACCGCTGCTTGCAACTGGAGTAAAGTACACTGGTGCAGATTGTAGCTTACAGTAGCTTGTCTACACTAGGTGCTAGTACCTGTGCAGTGGCCACCAGCAAAGCCTTATCCAGGCAAATCACGGTTTGTAAAGAAGGCCTTTGAAAATCCAGGCATAAATGTGACTGGTTCATTGACTGGCCTATACAGGACAAACAAGTAGGATTTCCAGCTAATGCAAGGTTTACACACAATTCTTGGAGCTAACTCACATCATCACAGTTTGACCTGTATCAAACTGTGTTAAAGCATGTTCTGTTCCAGTCTGAACCCAAGTGAAAGCAATTTAATAACCTGATTTGGCCTCACCCACTCTCCTGACCCACACCGTTTTTGTCCATAGCTTTGTTCATACCTTGCTGATGCTAAAGCACAGCTGTTAAATCAGTCATGGACTTAGCGTAGACAGAACCTTTAGTGGTCAGATTGGGGGTGGGGTTGGGCTCTCTAATCAGCAGTACAGCTTTTAGTGACACCCTACAAATGTACCTTGCAGCCACGACCTTCATAGCCATTTGCATTTCAGCAGCCTCACTTTGAAAAGCAAGAGAACTCTTCCTCCTAGATGGAGCTTAATGCATCTCTTTGTTTCCTTCCTTACTTCATCCCACCAATTCTCTTTCCAAGCCATGAGGTCCACTAAGGACTTCAGTGTTGTTATCAGAGCTTTGTGGAAGGTGCTCCCATGTTATGGCGCCAGTCTGCAATATAAAACCTTAACGGTAGATGGATAGATTAGCAGTCACCATGCCCCTAACCTGAACATAACTTCTCAGGCCAGAATCATTGCTTTTAAACTGCTGGAAGGATGGTCATTGAGTGGTATGAGGCATGCCCTAGGGGCTTTAGACGTCCTCCAGCTTCCTTTTATCCTGTGCTGCTCTCCTGCTGGCCACCTCATGTGCATTCCCTGTCTCCGGATATATTCCATTTCTCTTTCCTTTTCCCCATCTCCCCATCAGTTAGCCAAGCGGGTTTCTAGCACACTTTGACTTGGAAGTTTTAGCACTTGTTGTTGATTTTGTTACATAGAAATACAGAACTCAATACATGTCAAATAACAATAGAAGTTCAAAAACAAAACAGCACACTGCCAGATAAAGCAGAACTAAATGCATCAGCTCTGCCTATGAGAATATCTGCTCTCATGGGACAATGCCAGAGTCTAAGAAAGGGTATCAGCAATTTTGTCAGGATGGCTAAAGAGCTGGCTCTGTTTTCACAGCTGGGGACTGCTTGGCAACTTCACTTATTTTTTTCACACCTCTTTTTGTTCTCGCTTGTTGTCTGTCAGAGGCTGAAGCCGGGCTGTGCAATGGAGAGCTTACAAAGGGGAAAGTGGAACAGCAGCTCTCAGATCAGACAAGGACACAGCACTTTAGCGATGGCAAAGCCTATTCCAGGTTTTGTGTTTTGGTGTAATACAAGGAAAAGCAGAAACGATAAAATTCAGTACATTGGCTATCAAGCACTGTAGTGAATGTTAGTAAATTTGTATCCCTGATTTTAAGCAATCCAATACTGTGTAATAAGAAAGGTGAATTTAGTGCTTTTGCTTTCAAGGAAAACAGATGAGCTTTTGTTCCTTATTAAAAAGTAATCCAATACTGTATGTGTCCTCCCCAGTTGGCTCTTAATATAAAAATGTGATATTACCTGGAATACCGCAACTGCACTTTATATGAAGAATGAACTCTGCTTGCTTGGCTTGTTCATAACACTGAGCCCTGGTCTACACTTTCAGTGGCAGTTGAAGGGAGATACGCACCTTATTTAAAATAACGTGTGTATCTCCCTTCAACTTCCTAATGTCCACTTACCTCGGTGACCCCAATGTGCTGGGTCAAAAGGAAAGGCCCTCCCTCTGACTCAGTGCCACTCCACTTGGGGGAGGGTGGTCTTCAGCAATCGACGTTCCCATTGACTGAGCGGGTCTTCACAGAATTTGCCACCATCAATACAGACATGTCCCAAGTAACTAATTCAGCCAAATAATATTTTGTAATATTAACATATTCCACACAGTTTGACAGAATTTGTAACCTACCTGAATACTTCCACAAATAAAGTCTTTTGCATGGTCTTGAAGGCATAGAGGTAATCCTAACGTAGATTTCTTGGGTTTCAGGGTTGAAATTATGTTGAAATTGAAGCTAAGTGATTCAGAGACCCAGTAATAATTGGTGCTTGTAATCCCTGGCCCAAGTATCTGTGATCATGTGTTCCTCTTGAGCAGAGATGGGCAAACTATGGCCCACAGGTTGGATCTGACCCACAAGTGCCTCTCCTCCGGCCCACCAGGTCAGAGCAGCTCCAAAAAGGGGCAGCTCACTCTGGGGCCAGAGCACTGCCCCCGCTTTACCTCTCTCCCAGCTCCAGCTGAAGTTGAGAAGGCGTGGTGGCAGCAGCGCTCTGGCCCCAGCGCAAGACATCACTGAAGCTGGAGGAGGGTTGGAAGGAATGCAGCCCAGCTCCATCCCATTTTCTGGGGGGCAGGCCACTGCCCCCTCCAAACCCCACCCCTCCACCTGTGGCCTGCTGTGAGTGGCTATACATCACATGTGGACCTCAGGCCAAAAATGTTGCCCACCCCTGCTCTAGTGGCTGGCACATACAGGGTGCATCTACACTTACAAATTCAGCCGACTTAAGGAGACTTAAGTCGACTTAATTTACTCCATGTCTACACTGGGCTTTCCTTAAGTCGACTTAAGCTGCTCCTTACGTCGAATTAAGGAAAAGTTAGTTCAAATTAATAACACCTCATTTTAATTCAAACTAGCGCTTAAGTCGACTTTATTAAGTCAACTTAAGCCAGTGGAGATGCAGAGTAGAGCCTAGGTGGCCCTTTTTAAGTCGACTTAAAACGTTACATCGACTTAATAAGGTTGAAAAGGGGCCACGTCTACACTTAAAAAGTTAAGTCCACTTCTGTTAAGTCGACTTAATAAGGTCCACTTTAAGTCGACCGTATTAAGTCGACTTCATAAAGTCGACTTAACTTTTCAAGTGTAGACATAGCCACAGTGACTAAAAGCTTCCCACTTGCTTTGATGGGAGTTTACTTTTTAGTTCAAATAATAGGGCTAGGCTTTTGGTGCTGAGGGTCATGGGTTCAATCCCCACTTGATAACAACATGGTAAGGTCATGACAAAGTGGCAGCCTTCAGATTTCTGAGGGACACAGAGGTTTGCTGGTGCATAACTCATTGGCTAAGTGTGTGCTCATAGCTCCCTCCAGTATCTAATAAAGATAACCCCTTCAGCTGAGCAGTGATAGCTTTTGCTCCTGGTGCTGGTGTTCCTTGATTCTGTCCCCATGAACAGCCTGTGGTGAGGTTGGTTGCATGTTGACGTAATACAGCACCTATCCTCATGAGATCTCCAAATGTTTGACAAATGCAGATAATTATAGCTAATTAACAGAAGAGGAAATGGGCAAAAAGGTGAAATGATTCACTTAAGATCATGCATTGAACAAGTAAGTGGGAGAGCTGGATCTCTGAGTTCCTAAAATTCCCTATTCTGGCAGGTAAATCTAAAATGAAAGTCACCCTTGTCTCTAGTCTAGCTCTACCCCATTTCTGGCTCCAAGAGATGTTCATGAAACACTAGAATTCACCACTAGGTAAGTGAATTCAGTATGTTCTTCCATGTTGGAAGTGAGTGACAGTTGTTAAGTTCCAATCTGAAGGCTGTGTTGTGGCCCATGTGAAAGCAGTTGGAAGTCCCATTCCAGGTCCCAGTAGACTGGTATATGTGTGCAAATACCATCACTAGAGAGCCCAAACATTTGATGGGCACAAAGACTGAACTACCTTCTTGCCCCTTGAGGACAGGGGTTTGAAGAACTGCACTGGCAGGGAAGCTCACAAGTATTTAATTTTCTATAGTTTATACTTAACATCCTAATGAAAGGTGATAAATGGTTAGAAGTGGTCTTGCGATATATTATTTCTGCCACGTATAAAAGAGCTGGGACAAAAGCCGCATTGTAAAGAAGCCCTTTTCTTATTATATCAAATCCTCTAAGCCAATGAGCAGACTAGACCCACTGAATATAGTCATGGTCTTTTTGTGAGTGGACAGGGGCCTTTCAAATCCTATTTCTACACACCATCATCCTTGGGCGTCACCTTCTCTGGGGTCAAGAGGGATGAATTGACCCTTCTCCCAAGTCAATCAACGTCTCTCCTATTTCTATTCAGAGTGGGAAGTTTTGCAAACTGTTCTTTCCTCATGGGAAATGAATGACCGCTTCCCTCTGTGCTTGGGAGTGTACATATTTTTGCACATTTTATCAGAGTTGTCTCAAGTTCAATTCAGGAGGAAGAGAGAAGATGACCATTACATATATAAACAACTGATTCTTTAAAACGCATTACAATAGCAAGTTTCCTACCTTTAGTGACTGAGCCCTTAACCCTGGCATTTATATGGGGTAGTCCACATGCTATGCTGTATAATTCATAGGAGGGAATGTGAACACATCTGGGGTTTTATCTAATAGTATTGTGGCACAGGCTTGCTTTTACTTTGCTGATTTTGAAGGTACTCTTTATTTTGTGCCCAGAATTTTTCCTACTACACATATGTGGACAAGCCAACAACTACACAAGCCACTAAACAGGCTTAGAAAGCTTGATACTATATTGTGTGTAACAAAGCCAATCTTTTACATATGTTATATATTCACCTTTTCTCTGACATCTGCATTGCACTTGGGAAAACACTCACACGCAAAGGGATGGGCTCCAGGGAATGTAGAAACATTATCTAGCACGGGAATACTCAATTAATTTTCAGCAAGCAGCTTGTATAATACATAGCATACACTTAACATAATACACTTTGGTCTTTTGCCAGAGATTCTAAATGATTACACTGTATCAATTTTCTCTTCAAACACTGATTAAAATCTCAAAACTTTCATAGCAAATGATGCATGAACCAGAGTCAGAAATGTGATGACTGAAATATTGCAATGTCACAGACTCATCTCACAGCCTTTCCAAATCCACACACATTGCATTTCAGCTGGCTCTTAAAGGCTGTGCTCACACATCCTGATGATCTGCCCCTCTCCACCCCCTTTGGAACAATAATAGCTCAGCCTTAATTGAAGCAAACAGGTCATTATAACAGTAATTTTTTTGCAGACATTCACATGACAGACATTCACTCACTGCCAAAGACAGGCAAAGAATGAAAGGCTGGATATTCTAAGCACAGTTAGCATTAATGTCTACCCAAAACCAAATCTAAGGTAAAGATTCTAGCAACCAGGTCTCTTAGGCTCTCCCTTCATGTAACAAGGAACCTCATTGGATGCAGAATAAACAATCACCCAACTCTTGCCACTTGCACCAAGCACTGTCCTAGATAAAGGCCTGGACCCTGGTTTCCCTAGTCATTATAACTAACAGCCAGATAATATGGAGCAATCACTCTGATTAGTTTTACAGCCTTTCTTTAGGAGACATCTCATCATGGCTCCTAAGGTGTGCTTAGTTCCCACTGGAATCCAGAAAGTCGAGGCCTTCATCCCTGTTATGCAGAGCCCTTATTATGTCCTTATTGCCAAGACGGCTAATGGCATACTGAGCTGTGTTAGTGAGCGCATCTCTAGCAGATCAAGGGATGTGATTATTCTCCTCCATTCGGCATTGGTGAGGCACATTTGTAGGACTGTGTCCAGTTTGGGGCTCCCCAATACAGAAAGGGTGTGGACCATTTGGAGAGAGTCCAGAGGAGGGCAACAAAAATGGTTAGGGGGCTGGAGCACATGACTTATGAGGAGAGGCTGAGGGAACTAGGCTTGTTTAATATGAGGAAGAGAAGAATGTGGGGGGATTTGACAGCAGCCTTTAACTACCTCAAAGAGGGTTCCAGAGAGGATGGAGCTAGTCTGTTCTTAGTGGTAGTAGATGACAGAATGGTCTCAAGTTGCAGAGGGGGAGGTCTAGGTTGGATATTAGGAAAAACTTTTTCGCTAGGAGGGTGATGAAGTGCTGGAATGGGTTACCTAGGGAGATGGTGGAATCTTCATCCTTAGAGGTTTTTAAGGCCTGACTTGACACCGCTGGGATGATTTTGTTGGGGTTGGTCCTGCTTTGAGCAGGGGGTTGGACTAGACGACCTCCTGAGGGCCCTTCCAATCCTAATCTTCTGTGAATTGTAAAAAAATACCAGCCCTCTGGTTAAGTAATTACCTTATCTGAGATTTATTGAAATGATACTTGACCAGCAAGGTGTTAGTGTAAATACAGTACTCTGTTCTCCAGTCTCTTTAGAGAGATAGCCACTATGACTAAGATTTTTTAAAATGGGTGCATAAATTTACTTTCCTCTTTCTGTGATTTTCAGACCTCCTCAGCAGGCTCACATCACACCACAATCAATGGTAGCAGGCACCCAGTAACTTTGAAATCAGGCTCATTTTATTAACTTCTCTAAAAGTTATTTAGATGGTTGGGAGATGCCTGGGTAATTGCCACACCTGATTTTAGCACTGAGAGGGAGGAAAATGAAGTTAGAAAGGACACAGTAATGGATAAGAGAATGAACATTAAGAGGAAGAGTAATGTAGACACCAGTCTACCAGACAATACCAGTGGTAGAATGATTGTGCCCAATCAGGTAAGTAACGTGAGTGAAGCTAAACAGCAAAAATTAAGATGTGTGTAGATCAATGAAAGGACCCTAGGTAACAAAATGGATGAATTAGAGCTACTAGTGCAGATATTATAGCGAACAGAACATGGTGGAATAGTAGTCATGACGGGAGTACAGGGATTGAAGGGTATGTGATATTTAGGCAAGACAGAAATAAAGGCAAAGATGGTGGAGTAGCACTGTAAATCAATGCTGAGGTAGACTGTAAAGAAATTAGAAGTGATGGAACAGATAAGACAGAGTTGCCTAAATGCAAATCACATTGGGGAAGAAAGCTATTAGCGTTTCCCTTGGGATAGTGCTTGGGGTGTGTTACAGACTCAGGATCCGATTTGGATATGGATAGAAACCTGTTCAATGTTTTTATTACTAAAGTAAATACTACTAGAAATTGTGTGATTAACTTCCTAGATATAGATTGGAGGTCAAATGCTATTAATAATAGAAGGACCCAGCTTTTCTTAGACATGACAGCTGACAAGTTCCTTCACCAAAGAGTTGCTGAACCAACAAGAGGGGATGCCATTTTAGATTTGGTATTGGTGGATAGTGAGGACTTCAGAGAAGACCTGGTTGTAGGGAACAACCTTGGTTTGCATGACCATGAGCTAATTTAGCTCAAACTAAATGGAAGCATTAAAAAACATAGATCTGTGACTAGTATCTTTTATTTCAAAAAGGCTGACTTTAAAAAATTAAGGAAATCATTTGGGGAAGTAGACTGAACTGAAGAACTCATGGATCTAAAGGCAGAGGAAGGTTGGAATTAGTGTAAGTCAAAGCTGCAGAAACTATCTGAAGCTTGCATCCCAAGGAAGGGGGGAAAATTCATAGGCAAGAGTTGTAGACCAATCCAGATGAGCAAGCATCTCAGGGGGTGTGATTAAGCAGAAAGATTCTTAGTTGTGGAAGATGGGAGGGATCAGCAAGGAAAGCTACCTCTTGGAGGTCAGACAACAGAGTCTTGTGGCACTTTTAAAGACTAACAGATTTATTAATCGCATGAGCTTTCGTGGGAGAAAATCCCACTTCGTCAGACGCTTTGAAGATAGGAGGTCTTGGAGGTCAGAACATGTAGGGATAAAGTGAGAAATGCTGATAGCCAAGTAGAGTTGGACCTTGCAAAGGGAATTTAAACCAATGAGGAAAGATTCTAGAACCATATCAAGAGAAAGAAAATAGAGAAAGAAGTGGGACTGAAAAGCATTGAGGATGGGGTGGAGGTTAAGAATAATCTAGGCAAGGTCCAATATCTAAACAAATACTTTGACTTAGTTTTTGAGGATAATGAAGAGTTTAGGGATTATGGCAGGGTGGTGAATGGAAATGAGGATATGGAGGTAGAAATCACCACATTGGAGGTAAAAAGAAAACTTGAACATCTTAATGGGACTAAATATCACAAGGTTCCCCCCACCCCCGCTTTAGTGTCATTGCTTTGCCTTTATCCTTTCTGAATGTTTGAACTCCTGACTTTGAGCTCTCCTGGTTCTTTCCACTGAATTATAAATATAGTCTAACACCTCATTGTTCAGGTACAACTTCTGTATTCATTTCAAGCTGCTTCCTTTGCTTCAGCTTAAGCTATATGAAGGGGGGAGGGGGGAAAGCCGAATGAGCTCATTTTTTTCCCTCTCATCTCAGACATTCAGCCTGCGAGGCAGGGTTACTGGAATAATGCAGGGAAGCTCTTTTTCCATAGCAAGCCATCTGGCTGACACAGACTCACACTGATGCTAATCTGTTGGTTTCTTTCTTTCTTTTTTTTTTTTCTTTCCTGAGGAACACTTCATCTGCAGCTGTAAATTCAGACCTGCTCCCTCTGTGCACAGAACATTCATTTTGCACACATATTTATTACCACATTATGCCCCATTGTAGGTGTCAGGAAATCATTGTTATCCTTGGTGCGTCTACGTTGTTCTAATGTCAGGGATGTACTTTCAAATGGAAATTAAGCAATTATGTTTCACATGGGGAAACCTGACAGATGCATAGAGTTTTACACCACTGGCAATGGTGCTGTCACAAAAGCAGTCATTGCTCTCGGCGGACTGTCAAAGAAATATAATGTATTTCAAGAACAGGGGAAAAAATGCAGGAGTAATTAACTATGCAATGAGAGTTCATAGATCACGTAGCTGTTTAACTTCAAAATGTGATAATGACATGACAACGAGATCACTTAAAGTATCCTTGTAAAGGAGGCTTAAAGAAACCTATTAAAATACAGACAAATGCTCTCCACTACATATTCGCCCTACTCCAATTTAAACGAACATGATCAAGTATGTTTAGTATTTTTTTTCTCTTGTTAGGGATTTGTTTAAACAGGTTACAGTACAAGAACAGTTGGCAATGCTGCACTTTAGCCTTATTAAATAATGCTTTTTCTTTTATCATAGATTATTTGGCTTTTTAAGTTTCTTGGGACAGGGAGCATTAATGTTATTTGTCTGTAAAAGGCCGTGCATGGTTCTCGTGTAGAATATAAAATAATTAGTGGGTTTTGCACTCAAATGTGTGTGTGTTTTTAATTGTAATGTGACACACACAGTATGTTGACAGAAATTCATTTCAAATCTTTATGTTGTACAGGCTTCCCACTTTTGTTATTGTTTTGTTTGTTACAGGGCTTTATTCAATCTCTTGTGGAGCTCTTATGTGTCTCTGGTCAATAGCCTCATGCTGCTCCCAGGTTGTAACAACCCAATAGCAATATGAACCTAGCAGTCAGCGCATGCAGATATAGGGTTCCTATCACCACCCCTCCAATGAAATCAACAGGAAATTTTGGGCCCAAGGAATAGAGTAAATAAGGTCTGCTGCTAAAAAAATTATTTAAACCAGCACAGTCGTTTAGGCTTAGGTGCACATGGATCAGTTTAAAATGGAAAACTGTAAGTATTCCATAAAATGGATCTATTTACTAGATTTAGAGATGCTCACACCACGTAGCATAATTCATGGGAGATGTATTCATTTAATGAGAATTTTATATAGGCAAATTCTCCAGTCCTCACTCAGGCAAAACTCTCATGATTTATATTACAGTACTACAGAGCCCCAAGCACAGACAGGTCCCAGTTGGTAGGAATTGTATAAACATATAATAAGGCCCTGCCTCAAAGTTTTTACCGTTTAAATAGACAGGACAGACAGAGGGTGCACGAGGCTTGCCCGAGTCTCTCTGGAATTCTGTAGCAGAGCCGGGAATTGACCCCAGATGTCTTCAAGTCTAATCAACTCCCCTAACTGCCGTCTCTGAATTTTCCTGTCCTAAGGGCTGAATCAGAAGTCTAAAGCCGTTTAGGACAGGCCGTAGTGCAGTTTGGATGCTCAGGACCAGTCAGCTCAGAAACTGGCTCCTGCAGCCAGAATTCTGCTATTACGAGCTGCTCATTACTAAATGAAACACTTTCTGACATTCTAGAGAGGGCTGTCAATTAATCGCTGGTAACGCATGCCATTAACTCAAAACAAATTGCCACAGTTTTTAAAATGTGTTAATCACTCACCAGGGTGCCCCCTCCTCCCACTCTACTGTTTCACTGTTACGTCTGCCTCCCCCCTCTCATTGCCCTGGGAACCACACCTGGACTGGAAACCTCCTGTCTGCTGTGCTGAGCAGGGGTGGGGAGGCTGGTGTTGGGGTGTCCCCTTCCCCCGATCTGTCTATCGGGTCTCTGCTGAGTTGGGATGGGGGTCAGGGAGCTTGTCTGCGCTGCTGCCATAAATGGTGCTGTATTACTGTTTACCAGTGCGATTAATCACGGGTTTTTAATCTCCTATTAATTGTGATCAATTTTTAATTGTTTGATAGCCCTTGTTCTAACTTACTTTAAAGTATTTCTGTAGCATAAAGACCTGAATTATTATATTCAAGGACTATGGCAACCTAAAGGTCCATGGCTGTACAATCAGTTTTGGCTTCACTGTATCTGAGATGCCTACATCTCTGACCGTGTCACTTTAAGTTCTCCCTTTCTCCTTACCCCCTACACAGTAAAGCTAGTCTTGACACCCCATTTTATTCCTTCTCCTACTATTTTCCTTGCTATCCTATATTATGGAAAACCTATATTCACTAAGCCACGGGTTCTCAGCCTCTTGACATGATGACACAGGTACCCCTCCCTGTTCACCATTGAAAAAACAGCCACAAGTAATTTTGGTAGTCGCATACCGCACCTCCCCTAACAGTCCCCTGCCATTGCGGGAAATTTTGGTGGCAGTGCTGTGCACAGGAGTCCCAGCCACCAAGAACAGCCATCTACCTCTGTTACTTTCGGCGGCAGTTCAGGGTGCAAGAGCCCCCGATACTGGAAAAAGCTACTGCCACCAGGAGTTCAGCAGTAGGGCCCCCCCCTGCAAGCAGCCCCCTGCCAACACAACTCACCCTGCTGCCAGAAGACCAGGGAACAGGTTTGTTTTGGCAATGCGGGGACTCTTTCACCAGCAGGGTGAGGTGTGGTGGCACACTGACCTGCGTGCCACGACACACTTTTGTGTCATGACACAGTGGGTGAGAACTCCTGCCCTAAGCGACCATCCTCCTCCTTCTGCCATCTGCTCTTAGTGTTTCACTGTAAACATGGGTTTATGGAAAACAGATCCTGTCAAACTAACTCGTTATTCCTTAATGAAAAACGTAACAGTACTGATGAAAGAGACTTCTGTTTTAAGACATCTGCCTTGGTACTGCATGACAGTTAAAGAAACTAGATTGATACAAGATCAACACGACACTCACTGAACCGATTAAAAACTGGCTGACAGGTATCAAAATGTAATTGGATACAAGCAGTCATCATCAGAGAAATGGGGGGAGGGAGTGTGTCTAACAGGGTTTGTGGTCCTACTCCGTTTATCAGTGTCCTGGAAGAAACCACAGAATAATTCCTGATGAAGTTTGCGTTTGACACAAAGACGGGGAAATGGTAAATAATGAAGCAGACAGGTCACTGATACAGAGCAATCTGGATTGCTGGTAACCTAGGTGCAAGCAAACAATACAGTCAACTATAAAGTTACACATCTAGGAACAAAGACAATAGGCTATATGTGACACTAAGCCCCTTGGACTCAGCCTTATGCATTACTATAATAATCTTTGCCCAGAATATGCCATGTGAGCAGGGCCGCCCTGTGTGTGTGTGTATGCGCGCACGTGCACTCAGGCGCTCCGGTCCCTGTGCTAACCCCCTCTCCTGCCCCCATTGCCTTCGGTGGCAAGCCGGACCAGGAGTGGGGCAGGAGTGTGGGGCCCAGGAGTGGGCCTCTCGTGTGGGGCAGGAGTGCAAGTGTGGAGCCTGTCCTTTGGCCCAGGGTGGCTCTGCCCCCCCAAGCCCTGGGGAGGGGTAGTGGGCCTCCCACAGGTCCATTGGCCCTTGGCCCCGCCTCTCCCAGGGACAGCCCTGCATGTGAGGTATCATTTTAAAGCAAATTACTCACTGATCATTTGTCTCTGCTGTGTGTGTGTGTGATGGGTGGTAAGGTTATCGATATATGCTAGAATTATAACTGAAGTGTGTGTAAACCAGATCTGTTGGTGGAGTTGTGAAACAAAGGTATTTGTTCTATTTACATATAAGCACTAAATAGACATCAAGCTAAAAAGGGGTGACGGCAAATCTCACAGTAGGGAGAAGATATCATAGCATCTACGTCCAGATGGAGAGAGTATCTTAGTCTGGGTTTTACGTTGCAGAAGAACCCATTTCAAAAGTTTACCTGTCTATAAAGGCAGGGGGCTGAACCTCAAGTGATAAGCAGTTGTATCATCTGATTTATGTAACAGAAATAAAAGTGATGTCTTTTCCGAAAGCTAATGACAAATTGGTGATTAATATCGTTGAGAAATGCACGGACTAATACTAGAGAAGGACTTGTGAATACTCATTGCTATTATATTTTAAAGCGTGTGGCCCAAGAGTTCCTACCCGGAAAGGAGTGGTAAGGGCAGCTACTTACCTGTCTCCTATGTGAATTGAGCAGAGTGGAATCAAAGCAATGGAAGCTCCATTTACCCATGTGGTGATGGGAAGCGCACAGGAAGACAAGAACTGTATGAGGTCAGTTTCCTGGTGTATGCAGCGAGGTGAGTACACAGGAACAGGAGGGCTTTCTGCCTCCTGAAGCAAGATCACTGAATTCTGGGAAGTACAAGCAAGCCAGAAGCCATCTTTGGCATCCATTACTATGCAAAAAAAAAAAAAGAAGCCAGAACTCTTGAAAGCTGAGAAAGATGGGGTCGTTCAATAAAGTGGGGAATTGAAGTCTCTGGAACTGAATATTGCTGAGAAAATGGCTTAAGGGAAACTCACCTAAGATGACAAGGGAAGCCAGGACCTAGTACTATTGTGGAAGATCCTGACTGAAGGGAAGTCAACCATGAGTACTAAGAAGAATGACTAGTGAGAGAAACCATTTTGAACAAACCCTTTATCTTGCTAGATTGTTTTAGACTCTTAGAAGTATATTTTGTTTTGTTTTACTTATAGCTTCATTCTTTATATTTGAACTCATTTAATCCTAGACGTACTTGTTAATAAATTTATTTCATTTTTTACCATAAACCAACTCCATGTTGTATTTAAAGGGAATAGGGTATTTAACCCCAGTTAATAAGCTGATGCAGGGGCAACAAACCTTATTATATCTCTGAGCTGTCCAGGAGAGGGCTGGACAATTCAGGGCTAAGTCTACACTTGCAAGTTAGGTCATCTTAAGGAGGTTTAAGTCGACCTAACTTAGTCCGTGTCCACACCAGGCTTTCATTAAGTTGACTTAAGAAATTCCTTAAGTCGACTTAATGAAAACTTAGGTCGACTTAATAAGAACCGCTGGTTAGGTCGACCTAACGCTTAAGTCGACTCCTCAGGTCGACCTAAGCAGTGTGGATACTTAAGTCCACTTTATTAGGTTGACCTAAGGGTGGTTAGGTCGACTTACTGAGTCCCCGTTCAGGGGAAGTGCTTTGTTAAGTCGACCTAACAAAGTCGACCTAACTTTTTGTAGTGTAGACATAGCACAGGACACATGGGTTAGAGGAAATTTGAGATTAGAGATGTGTTATAGTCAATTTGCTGGTTGTAATCAAGGCTGGTGGAAGCCAGAGTGTGGTTGGTTTGTCACAGGCAGGCTGCTGGGCCATGGCTGTAGTTTTACATAGACACTCAGTGTATGACCTGCACACTGGTAGGCTGATTGTGAGCAGCCCAAGTTGGGAACTACTCAGCATTACAGGGCAGCCTGTGTCACCCCCCACTCTCACCAGTTTGGATTGCACCCTCAAACCTCAACTGGACCGGACATCATACTTACAGGATGGGGGAATCTAGCCCGGGAAGCAGAGATTCTGAAAAGGACTTGGGGGCCAGGGTGAATAATCAGCTGAACATGAGCTCTCAGTGTGATCCTGTGGCCAAAAGGTTGGATGTGATCATTGGATGTATAAGAAGGGGAATGTTGAGTAGAAGTAGGGAGATTATTCTACCTCTATATTTGGCATTGTTATGACCACTACTGGAATTCTGTGTCCAATTCTTGAGTCCACAATTTGAGGATGTTGATAAACTGGAGAGAGTTTACAGAAGAGCCATGAAAATGAATAAAAGATTGGAAAACCAGCCTTATGGTGAAAAACGCAGGCATCTGAATCTGTTTTGCTTAACAAAGAAGAGGGTAAGGGATGGCTTGATCACAGTCTATCACAGGGGTGGCCAAATTGTGGCTCGTGAGCCGCATACAGCTCTTGTACAGTTAAAGTGTGGTTTGTAGAGACTCGTATGCCCTCTCCCTTTTTCCATTGACCAGACTGGGATGCGTCGCTTGGGCAGAAGGAGAAGGGGCTAGAGGATTTTGCCCAGTGGGGAAGGCAGTCTCAGGCGTTCAGTAAGGATGGCCACCTCTGATCTATAAATACTTACATGGGGAAAAGAAATTTGATAATAGAGCTTCTTCAATCCAGCAAAGATATGACAAGATCGATTGATAGGAAGTTGAAGTAAGAAACTCAGACTAGAAATAAGGTGTGAATTTTTAACAGCAAGAGAAACTAACCATTGGAACAATTTACCAAGGGTTGTGGTGGATTTCCCATCACAGGAAATTTTTAAATCAAGATTGGATGTTTTTCTAAAATGTATGTTTGTATTCAAACAGGAATTAATTCAGCCCTATGTCTTGTGTTATACAGAAGAACAGACTCAATTATCACAATGGTTCTGTCTGGCTTTATCTTTGGCTGTCCGTCATACTCGATGCTAACTGGAGGAGTAAAATTTAGCACTTGTTACTTGATATTATGCCATGGAAGATGGTACTGTTGATACACTGCCTCTCTGTGTATGTCAACTGCCTGGATAGAATCAAAAACTGATTGCCACTTACATCTATCTCTGGCAACTTCACCCCAATTCTCTGTGCTAATAGTTGCTTTCTTCAAATTCCTTTTCAAAATGGCCTTATAACGCAGCTTTTGTCCACGTTTTCCTTCCTCAAGTTCACCATAGAGGAGAATCTTTGGAAGCCAATGATGGAGCATATGGACATCATGACCTGTCCAACTTACCTATCCAGCTGCTATGAATGCCTCAGTACTTGTATGTCAGCTCTTCTCAATACTTCGATCTTTGGAACTTGATCTTGCCATTTAATTCCTAGAAGCTGATGCAGATGTCTCAGTTGCAGGATTGTAAGCTTTTTGATGCATCATATATATAGAGTTATTGTTTCTACAGACTACAGAGGTGCAGTCAGCACCACAGTACAATAGACCATCCTTCTTGTGTAGTGATGCTGTGCTGATACCAGAGATGTTTTGATAGTCTTCCAAATACGTTGGAGATTGACTGAATGTGATATGCAACTTCTGCACTGTCAAGGGTATTATTGCTAGCAACTGTGTTTCCTAGCTAGATAAAGGTGTTGACATTCCCCGTTGACAAGAATTTCAGGTATGGCATCACTCTCTACATTTTGTCTCTTGAATGGTTTGTAAAGAAGTTTAGTTTTCCTGATATTTACCTTTAATCCAAATTGTTTTGCTGCTGACACCAAGTGAGTGGTTATTTCTGGGATGTCTGAGCAAATGAGCAACTAGTGCTGAATCAGCAGCAAAGAGAAGTTCTTTAATGCATTCTTCACACACCTTGGAGATGACATGTAACCTAGCCAAGTTAAATAGCTTCCTGTCAGTTCTAACGCAAACATAGACTCCTAAACCGGGGTTTTCTGACATCATAGAGAAGAGTATAGTAAAAGTATAGTAAAAAGTGTTGGAGCAAGGACACAGCCTTGTCTTACACCATGACATATATCAAATGAGTCAGTAACATTTCCTGCCACACTCAGCTAGTCATCCCATCATGAAATTCTTGTATTATTTCAACTAACTGTTCTTCACAGCCGTACAGTTTAAGCCGCCTCCATAGGATTTCTCTATCTACTGTGTCAAAGGCTGTGGAAAAGTTGACAATATGACAAACAGGTCTTGATTTTGCTCAAGAGCCCTTTATTGTAACTGCATCATGGAGAAATTCATGTAATTATCTATGTATATCTTTATACATATCCATGAATTTATGAAGAGTGAGTTAATTCTCATCCCACATCGAGACAGATACTTCCAAAGCTCACAAGGGGAGATTTAGCCATACAACTCGCATCAATTCCAATGACAGTTATATGGCTCATTCAACCCTGAAAATCTCTACCATTACACACACATTTAGCGAACATGTGCACAAGCGTATTCCACATTGACCAAGTGTTAAGCCTCACTTTCTCATCCCTTCCTGTTTTGTTCATTTGTTATCCTCACACATTATGTCATGTCTAAAATTAGACTGCAAGTTCTTTGGAACAGCGATCATGCCTTCTAACTGTTCTTTAAAGAGCCAAGCATGACTTGGGCAACTGTAAAAATAAACTATGCCAGTCGAAAAGTTACAGAAAAGGGCCAAGAAAGACTTCGGAGGTGTAGTGGCCCCAATTATAGTAAAAAAAAAAAATCATTGGCAAACTCCTTTATTTTGATTGGCTTATTGATTTAAACAAGAACCCAACCATCTGTTCCAATAACATATTAAGTTCAAGCACAGGATAGTACAACTATTACAATGAATTATAGCTTTTTTAAAAGCAGTGCTTACCTACTACTTAATGCTTTTCACATATTCTAGACATGAGATTGGAGGAATTGCCTACTGTGGTTTGATTGTTTCCTGATATAGTAAAATATATGGAAAAATTGAGGAATGGAAGCATGTTGGACCAGGAAGAAATCTATGGGGAGAACTGGATCTTGGATCAGTTTTTGTGCAATCATCCCCCAACCCTGCCTAAGACACTTATCCTCTCATTCCTATTTCATCTCTCCTCTTGCTTTTCTTCTTCCCCTGCTGCATAAATGCGCCTGTCCCTGAATCACAACTTTTGGCAAGTGCGCTTGGTCACTGAAGAGTGGTACTGAAAGGGAAACTTAAAAGAATTAGTCTTAAAAACATTCACAACTTGACTTTGAAATAAAAACCACACTAGATAATCATCCTAGAAAGTTTGTCTCTTGGTCTAAGCTGTGTTTTCCAACCACTTGGCTAGGTAAAGAGAGACAGATGGCAATGGGCTATGTCAGCAGTTCTGTATTACAATGAATTCATTACGCACTTTTCTACTGCACTCACTCCTTCCTTATTTTAATTTCCCTACAACTCTCAGTCATTGCCACCTAGTGACTTAGTATGGAATTGTAGCTTGGCATTTATAGATGCCTGTGTTTGAATAACATTAAGACAGGTAGGCTAAGATCCATCCTGCCCTGTGTTGTAGAGGTGTGTTAGATGGATGAGCGAAAGGGAAGCAGGCACAGAAAACTACTTTATCTACTGGAGTTCTTGCAAGAATCCAGAGGTTGTGGAAGCACCCAGCAAATTCGGAGCCCATGGGTGTGTTTGGCTAACATGTTACTACAGTCAGGCCCTCTCCCCCGATGCATACCGTACACATTATGATTAGGGAGATAACAGCTGTTATACTTGGTGTTTGTTAGAATCAAAATGATACATTAGAGCAGGGGTCGGCAACCCCCGACACACATGCCACAACTGGCACGCGGGCTGAGCCTGAGCAGCACGCGGAGCTGCTCCAGCTCCCCCACGGCCCCGCAAACCGCGTGGCCAGCAGCTGTGGCGTGCAGCTGAGGGTCCCTGCTGGCCCCGCACCTTTGCTGAACGGCAGGAGGAGAGGGGAGCGAAGCGGGTCACGTCACCCCAGCCCGCCCAGAGCCGCGCCGCTGCCGGCAGGGCAGAGCCGGCCCCGCCCATGGCCGGCAAGAGGGCGGGTCGGGTCGGCCTGGCCGGAGCCGCCGCTGCTGGCGGGTGGCCTCCGGTTCCTGACCCCGGCTCCTGCCGGCAGCAGCAGATCCGGCTGGGCCGACCCGACCCACCCTCTTGCCAGCCATGGCCGGGGCCGGCTCTACCCTGCCGGCAGCAGCACGGCTCTGGGCTGGCAGGGGCGATGTGACCCGCTCCGCACCCCTCTCCTCTCCTCCTGCCGTCCAGCAAAGAGGCGGGGCCAGCAGCCCCACGCCACCCCCACGGACAGGATCCGGCCTCGAGGCCAGGAACCGGAGGCCGCCCACCAGCTGATGCCAGACCTGGCCCTCGCCGGCAGGGCACCTGGTCTGGCCCTGCCCTCTTTTGGCTCCGCCCTTGGCACCTGCTGAGGGTGCGGTGGGCGGAGCTGGCACAGGGGCCAGAAAAGGTTGCCGACCCCTGCAATAGAAACTTCACTTATAAAGAACGGTGGCACTTTTGCCCATGGAAACAAACCAAGATATTAATCCTTCGTGTGCTAGATAGGAGCCCAACTTGTAACCTTTGATCTGGCTCTAGACCTCAATTTTCCATGTCACAGGTTATTCGGGTCTAGGATATTGGGTCAGACTCATCTACTGTATGCCGGATTCCTATCTATAGGGGTGGCGAGGGCAGCTTACATTTCCTTATCATTTTAAAAGGGGCAAGAGGTGATGTCTCCCAGCCTCTCCAGTTGGGTTTCCTTGTCCTATGCAAATGAAGTTTGGTAAAGTTTAGGCCAAATTAATTCAATTCACTTTTAAGAAGTATTTTTAAATGTTATTTGTAATACAGTTTGTTATGGTCGCAGGCAGTGCTCTACTAAGATACGGATTATACCTGTCTTACAGATAAGGAACTGAGGCAGAGAAATGAAGTGACCTACCCCATATTATGTGGGTGGGTTTTGGCCAACCTAAGACTAGAAGCCCAATCTTTCAAAGCCAAGCCTCTACCTTAACCACAAAGCCCCTCATTACATAGCTACTTTTTGGCTACATGCTTCACTTGATGTTATTCAAACCAGTCAGCCAGCAACGCAGTGACTGTCTTATTGCTTAGTAATAAATCAAATGGGCGTAAATCTGGACTTATTGTAGAGAGCTATATATTTTTGTCTTTCTGTAACTAAACCAGACAGAATACAGTTTCTGTATTAACACCCTATTTATCACTGTCTGCACTTCCAAAGACACAAACTTCAGTTACCAAAACTCTGCAATCATTTTGACCAGATGCTACCAACTGGTTTAACAATTAAAAAAAAACAAAACAAAACCCTATAATAGTGGTTATTTTTAGGGTAATTAAAACGTTACTAAATCAGGCTGGAAATGATTTTACAGTTTGTTCTGCTGTGTCCCACATACCAAAAATGTCATCATTTTTCATCAGGATGGTTGCTTACAGTACTAAACACAGTAATGCCAATTACAACAAATACTATACAAGTTTATCACGAGAAGTATGTGAGTTCTGCTCCCAGCCCTGACTCATCATTCAGATCTGGGGCAAGCTCGGGCCGTGTTTCTCAACTCAGACTCCAGTTTTGAATAACTCAGTATTTGGGTGGCCAGCGTGAGATATCTTGTTCTTAGTGGTCTTGGGTGCTGAGCACCTATCACTCTAGCTGAAGACAAGGGGAGATGCAAATGATCAGCATCTTTGCAAAACTGACCACAAGGTATATAACACCAAGCACCTGAAAACTGAGTAACCCAAAATTAGAGGGCAAATGTGGTCCTTACCTTTTCTATCCATTTCACACGTCACATCAGTTGCCTACCCTCACTTGGGCATTATTTTAACTACAAAACAAACTCTATTTTCCAAATGTCCTAGGGGACGCTGATAACTGAGATTCAGATAACTAAGATGGTGGATAATCAAGGCAATAATCAATGCAACCAGCACTGGGAGATGTGATTCTGTTTTGGATAACAGGGAGTTTCAAAAAATTGAGCATTGATAATTGAGGTTGTATTGCTAACTGAGGCTTTTGTTACACATCTTTGAAGATGTAGAACAATGGAAGCAGTATTTTTTTTTGTTCCTGTTGGGCTAAGCACAATATGAGTGCTGTTTTCCTTGAAGGTCAGCATTAACACAGACTTTCTGCTCCATCCTTCATGGAAATAAACACACACACATCCTAAAACACACACACAACTGAATGATGTATAGGTGAAGTGATCTAAACCTTGTTTACTTTCCCCGTTTGGTTCTTGTTAACACTGCTACATAGATCTGACCACCAATGAACAATGACACCTTTGCTTTGCACCTTGCTCTCTGGCGTCTGCAAATGAAAATGGAATAAATTAAATCTCCTGACAGCACTTAGCACATATTCCCAGAGATACCAAAATAATGTTTTGGTAAACATACAGCTCATCCCCTATGTCTGATTAACAGTTCTTTGTTATCGTCCGAGAAAATGAACAGCTAACACTTCATTACAGTTCTGTATGTATGCATATATGCACTTTAGTATGTATATGGTGGTAAGATATAGAGTATAAATTACATGGATATGAAATAACCTCTTCCCATCCACCCATCTCAGAGGCACTTCTAGTATTCCAAAGCCCTAAGCAAATTCATACACAGATACTCATAGACATCAGTACAGGAAAGTACTTAAGCATGGACCTAAGTGCATTACTCAATTTTCCACAGTGGAGCTTTAGATTTGTATCCACTTACCCCAGAATTACTTTTTTCCCTTTATGTGCTACTAAACTTATTCTTTTACTCCACTCAGTTCAAAGAACTGACCGCTTGATTAGTTAGCATAGACAATATAGTAATTGACTGCATTTTACTTTCCAGGTGAAACTCCTGCAACAAAGCCCATTCCATAAATGTCCAAGGGTAAGAATATTTCTTTGTCCTATTAAAATTAAAAGCCAACACACAAAATTGAACCGTACCCTTTAATAAAGTATACTGTATTATTTACACATCTCATATTTTGGATAGGCTAGCAAAAATAGAAAATGCAGTTTAGACTCTCATAAAATTGCTGTGTCATCTACACACAATAACGTGAAATCTATATTAAAATACACATTAATAGGCCATGAAAACTGAGTGATGAGTGCTAACTAATCCAGTGTAAAACTAATAGAAGAGACAATCCAAGGTAGATTTCTAAAAGGAAGATTCATAAAATACTTATTTCCTAAAAGAGAAGACATTTAAGGTCTTAGCCCTTCAATTCTTTCCTTTACAAGCCTTCTTTCCTGTTCAAAACTAGAGCTGGTCAGAAAAAAAATGAAAATTGAATAAACTACTCACATTTTTTAAAAACTTAGTTTCCCAGAAATACTCCAAAATCAGCTCTACTGAGAACTCTCATTGGGTTTCCTAGGAATGACACATGACTGTAGAATTGGGCCAAAATATTTTTAATCTACCAGCTGGGAAGTTATACATTTATTTATTTGCAGGGATGTTGTAGCCATGTTGGTCCCAGAATACTGGAGAGACAAGGTGGGTGAGGTGCTAACTTTTATCAGACCAACTTCTGTTGGTGGGAGAGACAAGCTTTCAAGCTACACAGAGCCCTTCTTCAGGTCTAGGAAAGGTACTTGGTGTGTCAAAACTACTCAAAAGCTTGTCTCTTTCACTAACACCAATTTGTCCAATAAAAGATTACCTCACCCACCCTCTCACACACATATATTGAGGCTTTATGTAAACATATAGGCCACTTGCTTAAATGCTTTCGTTAAACTGGGTCCATAGTCAAATTCCAAAGGGGTAGCTGTGTTAGTCTATTGTAGAAAGACAACAGAGTCTTGCGGCACTTTTATGGGTCCATAGTTAAGACTCATAGAAATATGTGGCCAGTCATCTTAAAAGCTCTGTTAATTACTAGTTTTCAACATTTATTTTGCAAAATTACATATTAATGACAGTTTGGTAAAGATAATCATTTTTGTGAACCTATACCATATGCCTGATAAAAACAGCTATGGGGCATGTTACTAACCAATGGCTTTTGGACCACTTAGGGCAGTTATGGCCTCTCATATAATCCAACCGCTATTCTTGTACATACAATCTACATTCTAAATATTCTCACAAGCACAGTTTGGTTGAAACTCACTCCCCTAAAACTTATTGGGTTACCTAGGAATGGGTTACCTAGTGAGGTGGTGGAATCTCCATCTTTGGAAACATTTAAGGCCCTGTTGAACAAAACCCTGCCTGGGATGATTTAGTGGAAGTGGTAGTTCTTTTAGCAGGGGGTTGGACTAGATGATCTCATGAGGTCCCTTCCAACCCTAAAATTCTAGGATTATCATGCACGCATGGAAATCAAGATTCTCTCATTATTTTTTGGCTTCCCACTGCTCCTATATAATCAAAAAAAAAAATGGACTAATCTTAAAAAGGTAAAACCATCTGTTTAGTTCCAGTATCTATAAAATACATATTTTCAGTATCCTTATTCATTAAAAAAAAATACTGGCTCTCAACCTTGTTATGGTAATACTTTTATAATCCTGCCTTTATAATGGAAACACTGAGTCATGCCTAAAAATTGTATCGTGATGCAAATCAAAACTACCGTACTTTCGGGGGGAAGTGGGTTGGGGGTGGCATACTCACATAATAGTTTTTTAATTTATTCCCAAATTCAGAAATTAGTAGCAAGGGAATTCTTTTTTCTCAATTCTTAATACTTCCTGTCCATAATGAAAATTATGCTTCCCATCAGAGTTTGGAGCCTACAACATAAGATATGCTCAACAATGTATGTAGCTATATAACAGAATCGTCTTACAACTGAAATCATCACCACTTAATCAGAAGCTTTATAAAATCAGTGAAAATCATTTAAAATCCACAGAAACAATGCATCTTTTAGGAGTTGATTCGCAAACATTTGGCCCTGATCCAGCAAAGTACTTGTGCTCAATTTTATGCATGAGGTGAGTCTTAGGGATGCCACAAATGAGTAGGATTGCTCATGTACTTCAAGGGAAGCATGCGTGTATGTGTTATGCTGGATCAAGGTCTGAGGGCGCAGAACCTTGTAAGCTTAAGTCCTTGGGCATTCATGCAGCAAAGCACTGAAACACTTAAGCAGATCCCCTGGACTACTCACATGCTTACATTTAAGTATGTGCTTCAGTATCTTCTTGAAAAGGCTTTACAGAGCAATTAGCTATAAAATGTGAAGCTGCATAAGATGAACATATAACAATAATGTTATCTGTTGACATCAGCTGTTTCTTAAAAGATTCGCGATTCCTTGTTCTAAGAATTCACTTAGAGAAAGCACATAAAAAAAGGCTTTAAAAGCTGCTTTGAGAGTATGAAAAGTGAAACTAATGTAACCAAGCCTCATTATGTTCTTCATTTCTTCTTCTTCTGGCACCTCTTTACTGACATCTAGAGAGAGAGAGAGAGAGACATCAATCTATTCAAATAAGAATCAATGCATTTTTATTTCCTTATTTTAAAAAAAAAAAAGTTGGAGACATCCACAATCAAATTTTTAGCCACAAACATCACTGAACTTGCCTAAATTTCAAATCTGGAGCCCAGCTTTGCTGCTTTCACCTCTCCCTTTAATAGAAAATAAAATAAATTATCGATTGTCAATTCCTGAATAGAACTAGTTTTATTATTTTAGACTGAAGATCCTGTGAACATCCAATCCTGGAACATCCCTGTGAGCTAGTATTTCCACAGGACTCCTTGCTTGGTTTGCTTAAATAGACTAACACAGCTACCCCCCTGGAACTTAGCCTTTCCATAGATAGTTCTGACAGTGAGGTCAGAACATTTGTGATGTGCAATCTTTAAAAATGCAAAAGAAAAAAGATTGGCTTATCCTGAACAAGTTATAAAAACATCAGATCCTTAACATGCAAATTTAACAAATGCATGCTAATTTGAGGTGAGGGTGGCAGAATAAAACCACATTTCTATAATAGTACTGGCATATTTTTAAGTATTAAGCTAACGAAGCAAGAAATGTCATTTCATAATGACCAATCTGCTACTGCTGGCCTTTCACTATTACTATATTTAAATCCTCAGTGTGGTAGGAAACAGTATTTTATGTATCTGGCACAATATGGTTTTTATAATTTCCTACAGCTTCATGTTAAGGTAGTTTCAAAGTTGCTAAACGTGTTTTATTCTTTTCTAAAAGGAAAGGATTTTTTTTAATTGCCTAAAAAACCCAAAACAAAACCATGGAAGTCCTAATGCTTTAAAAAAATGGCTTGTGTTTTTGTCATGCATGAATTTCTGCTGGACCAAAGACATTCACAAAATTACTATTGTTGTAAGTGACTGCATGGCTGACAGCTGAAGTTGAGATGCGACATACTAATGCAGAATACATCTGTGCTCACAGGAAGAACTCCAGACTTGCCCTGGCAAGTAAGGATGAATGTAGAATTAACGTACAGAAAACTGGTGCACTAGATAAGAATTCAAGATAGGTACTTATACTTTCCATCTGTACCAGACTTGTTCTGTCTATGATCTATCCCCCACCCATTGAAAAGAATTAATTTGACCTGCCTTTTTAAGAGCAACTCATGTAAAGATTTGCTTTTAAAACTTTATTTCATTGGAGCTCTTCAAAGTGTAAAATCCAGAATCAATGTTTGCTTTAGAAATCCGTTCTCCATGCTTCTACCCTTCTTAGGTCTCTATCCTCTGCTTCTCCTGTAACTCGTTCCAAACTCTTTATTCCATTCTTTTCACTCGCTCCCAAATCAGTGCTTTCTTCCTCACTGCCTTTTCCATGCTTAAAACAGATTTTCAGTTAACATAAACCAAGCTCCTTCACTGTCTTCCAAATACTCTAAACCACCACAGACTGTGGGAAGCATTCCACTTATAATAGGCACAAAAGTTTGCTTTTTATTTTTTTCATAATGTATTGTAGCCACTTGAAACTTAAGGGTGGGATTTTCCTAAAGTACTCACCATTGGCCTAACCCTACGCCCACTGAAATTAATTGGAATTTTACCACTGATTTCAATGGGAGCAGAGTTTGGCTAACGCTGAGTGGTTTTGAAAACATCATTCTTAGATTCCCGGCCACAAGTGTTTATGTGTAAAACCCTTACTAATTCACAAGAATGTTCCTACATGCTGATCATTGGTATTCTCCAAGGTGCCACAGTACCTGAAATTACGTACGGTCCTGTGATACAAAATTAGTCCAGTAAAAAAAGTGACAAGGGAGGTTTCAAGAGCTGCTTATCAAAGATAGGAAGAACACAGATGTGCAGATATCTGGCCTTAATTGTTAAGAGTTGTTTAATTGACATATTGTCGTCTGAATGGTACAAGAACCTCTGTTGCTGGGTTTGGTAGAACAGGGTTGAAGACAGTTAGAGACTGATGTCCTTTGTCAGCCGGTCGTTAATCAGGCCAATGGCCGATGGGTTGTTAATCAGTGTGTGTGTGTGAGCTCCCTGTGTATGGGCTGTCCGGTCTACACAGTTAACTGAGACACCCCTTCACTATCGACTGAATCGACACAATCATGGATCCATTGAGAACAAAGGCACTTGAGCAAGATCTAGTGCAAAGAAGCACACTGAAAACAACTTACAAACTTGCGAGTATACTTAACATATGTAATGGTAAGGCACCACTTGGCAGCAGGAACACCACCATCCCCTAGGCCAGACAAAGCTATTCCCCCTGACCTTCATGTTTATACCCTGTCATTGACAGGTTTCGCTCTGTGCTGGGAGGTAGGTGGTTGCCACCCTCTGACAACATCTAGTCCTACCCATCTCCATGTATGGGAGATTGGACCAAAACATCTCAATCCATCATATTGTTATGACATTGACAAGGTCAATGGTCCCTGGTATCTAGTGCTACTGCCTTGATGTTTCTATTTATAATTTCTTGAAGTAGCCAAATACCAGGTGCATCTGAATCTTAGCCAGCTACTGTTAATTTCCATGACTCCTTACAGACTACTGTGATTTTCCACATCCTTGCCCACACTTTGGCTTTGTATCCTGGCCTAGTTTTCCAGACCTCATGCCTCATCTTCGGCCTGTTATGCTAACCTTATGTCTTAGGCAATCACTTTCTACTGCAATCAGAATTTCATGATTCTGCGTAGTTTAATTTTCTCTGAAACCCATCATGTCCTGAGATTTATCTTACCCTTGTTTCCTACCACTTACTTGTAAAGCAGTTAACAAATACAAATTATGATCAGTTAAGGTGTATTTATATTGTATTTGCCTGTGAATTATTTTATTTCACTGTCACCATAACAGCCTTTCCCTCCCAATTCCCTTATACAACAAAACAAAAAACGTTGGCATCTAAGAGTGGAATATTTAAAAATCTGAATGACTTAGGAGCACAATTTCAATTAAAAAGCAACAAGATTTATGCTGCTAAATAGGTCTACGGGAAGTTTATTCACTGAAAAATGCAGTTTGGGGTTCACCCAAACAATCTGCAAATTTGTCAAGCTTGCAGAACACTTTTGGCTGAACTGAGGAAAAAAAAATAAAAAAAAATTTTGTTTCAGCATTACCAAAATGTTCGTTTTTACTCAACTTGAAAAATTCTGTTTTGATTTCAGGCATCTCAGCAAAAAAAATTGGATCCACAAAATGTCTGGGGATGAGGAGGTGCTTCTGCCTCACTTGGAAACATTAGCTAAATGGCTCACATGGCATGTGGGAAACTGGACTCAATTTCCCTCTCTGCTTGAGACAGTGACTGTGAGTCTACCCCATTGCAGGAGAGACTCAGCCAGTAAGCTACAGTATGTTCTGGTGTTCAGATCTCTCCACCTCTTCTGTTGAAATTATTCCACTGCATATAAAATACATGACTAATTAAATGAGCCAGAGAGAGAGAATGTTGCCTGGTGGTTAGAATCATAGATAAAGATTGGGAGGGACCTCAGGAGGTCATCTAGTCCAGTGTTTCTCAACCTTTAGTGGACCGGAGAACATCTAAAAGGTATTAATTACTTTACGTGGAACACCTCATGAAAACTCTCAAAAAAGCCAGTATAACTAACTGTTATGTTCCTAACACCTGTGCACTACACGTTCCTGAAAAAATGATTCAGGAAACCAAATTAAATACAATTTTAAGAAAATAACATATTTATTTCTAAAAATAGATACATAATGATTACGTACACAACTTAAAACTTGGGCCTGCATGTTCGAACGAAGTTCATCTTTTCTTGGAGCAAGTTCGTCAAAGGAAGCCTTACCATGGAAGCTATGTCCAAGTGATTTCAATGCCAGCAGTAATAGCAGGAAATGTAAAATGCCCCAGCCACAGCAAAGGAGCAAGGCAGTGGTGGATGCTGATGCGTGCCTAGCTTTGCTGTGGCTGGGACATTTTAAATCTCCTGGCCATGCATGTGTTTGCTACGTTACGCCTTCCCCTCTCTCCACTCAGACTCCTTCCCCATGAAGAGGCGTCAGGGACAGTTGCAGAACACCTATGTTGAGAAACACTGATCTAGTCCAATCCCCTGCTCAAGGCAGGACCAACCCTAACTAAATCAGGGACCCACCTGTTTCTCTTTTACTTATTTGGATTTATTGCGATTTGGATGCTAGGCTACTTTGTAAATCTCAGTTTATGTCTTTATATAAACATTTGGCTACTTCTTTTGGTAAGACGCTATGGTTCTTGGAAAGAAACACAACGAAAGATGTATAGATTTGTTACAAACCTGTTGGTGATGTTATAATTCGTCAAGAAAGTGTAGAGTATACATGGGGAAGCACTATGAGGCAATATTAACATAGCAATAAAAGACCTACAGGCTGGCTATGGCTGGCCTGGGTCAGCTTGTGGAACTAGAAATTGCTGTGTAGATATTCAGGCTTATGCTGGACCCCAAGTTCTGTGATCCTGAGTGGTGCAATGTCCCAGTGCTCAAGTTCCAGCCTCAGCCCAAATGTCTAACGCAGCAATTTTTCAGCTAACACAGGCTAGCCATGAGTCTTTGTTATCCCCATGTAGATATACCCCAAATGCCACAGCTCACCTAAAATTCAGCATAATTCTATCAATACAGAAAACACAACAAACATTTGTTTCATAAATCAATTTATTATGCTATATCCATTTTGTTACTTATTGCAATTTTTCTCTTAAATGTTATAACAAAAACAATACAAGCATTCTAGCTGCAAAGATAACCTACCCTAAACAGCTCTCACATCGTGTGTTTAGACCTGGGTTCATAAGTAAAGCTTAAGAAGCTGCTATAGTCTGATTTTACACAACAGGTAAATCACAGAAATGTAACACACTCACTGGATCCAAAAATCCTGCTTCGAAGTCCTCCTTAACTGATGGATTAAATAAACCAACATCAAAAGGAATAACTTTAAAACAAGAGTAACTACAAAAATAACTGCTGTACCAAAATATATTCATTTTCATTTCAAATCTTTATTTTATTGCTTTAGGTTTTGCGCTAAAGAAAGCAGAAATGGTTTTCATTCCAGTCTTGTCAACTTTGGCCAGAGCTTTCTGAGCAGCAGACATCTTGCTAGTTGCCTGTTCATGAAATGAGGTAAAAAGAGAAGAAAAAAAAAATCAGTAAGCACTTTTCTATAGGAGGGGAGGCTAATCTACAAACTCAAATATATTGAAATCAATTAAAGTTTTGATTGTTTTCTTAGTACGCTATATACAGCAGGCAAAGATGATGTTATGTGGGATAAAATGAAAGGAAAAAGCCTTACAATATAATTCTGAGATTTTTCAACAGAAAATAGTTGTCATGAATTATTTAACCTCAAAGACAGAGAATCAGTTAAAAGGACAAGGAAGCAAAACACCTCTCCCTCCTGCAGAATGAGGTCTCCTAACTCAAATGCTTACTTTGGAATAATCCTGGAGCGTACATTAACAGGAATAATGTATGCAATAACAGATGCATACTGTACCCTGTGACTCAATCTCATGATTATGTTGTCAGCAGGCTGAATTACAGCTTTGCATTACAGAGGATGAATAATTCACACTGATTTACTATCGAAGTCTTTTAGAACAGTGAAATAAAGGGAAAGAGAGGAAAGGACACTAGCAGTGAAAGAGGTAAGCAACATTTGCAAAGCACATTGAGGCCACTGGGGCACCTTCTGTTACACCTAAAACACATTTTATGTGGCACATTTAAAAGAGCTGTCCTCTTTCCTTTCTTACATTTTAAAATACTATGCTTAACACTTCCAGCTATTTTCCCTATTAAAAATCCTTGCATTGACCGTTCCTTATGACAGTCTTCATACTGTAGGACTTCACAATTTCACTGCATTTGGATTCAGCTGTGATATTATGGACAGGATAATGGCATGCAAGCAACAGTAAGATTATTTGCATTACTTACAATGTAAACGAAAACAGGGCCTAAGTATTTTAAAAGTGAAGTACACTGAACAGACCCCGAGAGCCAATTCATCCTTCCCAGATGCTCTTGACTACATATTTTGTTATTTCAAAACTAAATCAAATTTAATATTAAAGCTTTCTTTAGTTTTTTCTGTATCTTTGTGCCACATTCAAAAACTGCATGTACATTGTTCCCCTCTATTCAGCACTGGTGAGGCCACATTTGAAGTAGTGTGTCCAGTTTTGGCCATCCGATACAGGAATTATGTGGACAAATTGGAGAGAGTTCAGTTGAGGGCAATAAAAATGATTAGGGACCTGGGGCACATGACTTATGAAGAGAGGCTGAGGGAACTATGCTTGTTTAATCTGTAGAAGAGAAGAGCCAGGGGGGATTTGATAGTCTTCAATTATCTGGAAGGGGGTTCCAAAGAGAATGGAAGTAGGCTGTTCTTAGTGATGGCAGATGACAGAACTAGGAGCAATGGTCTCGAGGTGCAGTAGAGATGGTCTAGGTTGGGAATAAGCAAAAACTTTTGCGGGTGGGAGGGTAGGGATGCACTGGAGTGGGTTACCTAGGGAGGTGGTGGAATCTCCATCTTTAGAGGTTTTTAAGGCCCAGCTTGACAAAGTCCTGGCTGGGATGAATTTTTTTTTGGGTGGGCCCAGTTGATCCTGCTTTGAGCAGGGGTTTGGACTAGATCATAGTTTCCCAACCTGGGGTACACCAGACATAGGCTGTCGCAGCCACCTGTTTCCCCCAGTTCCAGCTCCTAGCTGGGAGGCAGTTGAGTGTTGGGATATTTACTAACATTTTCAGGAGTTAAGGGGTACTTGCTACTTAAAAGGTTGAGAAACATTGGACTAGATCACTTCTGAGGTCCTTTCCAATCCCAAACTTCTATGATTGTATGAGAGTGAGAAAAAAAAATGGAAATGTTGTCTTATCACATGAATTTAGAGGCAGTCCTGTACCTTCCTTTAAGGCTGAGGAATGCCCCCAGTAAAAGAGGGTTTGTGGCTAAGGGCAGAGGTGGACTGGGGGAGGAATGGATGAACCACTAGGAGGCCCCAGTGGCCATAGCTCATGGAAGATGAGTAGTAAAAAGAGCAGTAGGGATTACAGTAACAGTATGGAGTGGCTCTATTGCCTCTTCATGGACTGGATAATTCCTTTTTCTTCATCATTCATACCAACACCGACCTTGACAATATCGGCTGGGATCTATTTATTTTCATGTCTCTGTTGCTCCCTTGGGAATGATAAAATGCTAGGCTCCACTGGACTTCCCCCCAAAACTTGCACTGTAGGTGTTAAATCAGACAATTTGATGCTGATCTAGTTTATTAACCCACACAAACAAGTGCACATGCAACATTTGTGGGCAAAATTAAGACCAGTTTGAAAAATCTGGGAATTTAAGTCCTTCCTTGCTGCTTCTTTGAATATAATGGCAAATTAATTGTGCTACCATTTTTCCTCATAATAATTAAACTGTTATAGTACCTTTCATCCAAGGGTCTTAAAAAACTTTACAAACATTAACTAAGCTTTATAACATTACTTAAGTCGGCAGCTACCTAAGGCCTACGACTAAAACACAGTCATCTCTGCAGTTATTTAACATTACGCTGAAACAACACAACAATTTAGGATGGCAAATTAAGATGACAATGACAAATGGAAACTGCAGATAAGAGTGTAGGTGGGCAGAATGTAACTGCGTGCAGTAAAATGTTTCCAGGACTCTGAAATCAGCACTTCTATAGTACCTATTATGAAAAGTGCCATGACCTTGTCAGTGATAATAAACAGTCACAACCTTCATTTTAAGTCTTTTTGATTGCTTCAGAATTTTCTGACCAGTCTTATTCACAAACAAGTACTTATCTCAAAAGAATACTGACTCCTTTAGAAGACTTGGCACGATCAATATAACAAGGGGATAAAAAAAACAACCAGAGAGAGTCAAAGGACAGTGTTGATGCAAGAACAAATGGACATAAACTGACCAAGAGTAAATTTAGGCTGGAAATAAGAGGAAGGAGGTTCAGCAACAGCCTTCCAGCAGGAATAGCAGAGGCAAGAAACCTAATTTCTTTTAAGACGGAGCTTGATAAATTCATTAACAGGATTACACAATAGGGTTGCATGAGACAGCAGGGAACCAGACTCAGTGATCCAGTCTTGTGTTCTTATCAAGGTGAACCCCCCTAAAATACAGCATATTAATTTTTACTCAGAACATGTTGAATGTACGTGCTGAAAACATTCATTTTACATTTGCTTTTCTGACCAAGAGGCACACTGCAAAAGGGGCATCCTGTGTTTCAGCTAGAACAGTTAATAACTGTGTTTTAATAAACAGGCGTTAACAAAACATGGGCCTGTACACACACAAAGTACACATACCTTTTTGTTCTTGAGACCACTGTTAAACTTAGTATAGTCTTCTTCTGCTTCCACTGGTGCATCTGAGAGTTTCCTTTTCTGTAATGTTAGAGTGATGAAGTTGCTCTGTCAACCACAACTGTGATGTATACACATTGAACATTAAAGCTGAAAAGACCCTCACGTTTTCTGGTGTAACCTTGACACTGAAATGGCACAGTCAGCTGAACCAGTAATACAAAGCAGTACTAGAAGATCTCTTTCATTAGAGTCTCCTCTAGGAACAGGAGGATAAATGGTATCTCTTTACTATTCAGAGATGTTTGTTTTGTTTTGTAGGTTACACGTTTTCTTCTCTTTTGCCCACAGAAGACTGATTTATAGAATCACTTACATAGGTATTTGAACGTCCATCATTTGCCTTTAGTTTTTTTATTCAAAGACTATTTGATGCATATTTATGGATTAGTGCTGGAAAATGTTATCTACTACTGTAGTTCTGAATCAGGGGATGTGTACCCCTAGCTACACAGAAGTCTTCCAGGGGGTACATCAACTCATTTAGATATTTGCCTGGTTTTGCAACAAGCTACATAAAAAGCATTAGCAAAGTCGATACAAACTAAAATTTCATACAAACAATTACTTATTTATACTGCTCTATACACTACTATACAGTGAAAGTTAAATACGTTTACATTTCACTTGATATCTTTTATAATTATATGACAAACATGAGAAAGTAAGGAGTTTTTCAGTAGTAGTGCGCTGTGACACTGGTCTTTTTATGTCTGATTTTGTAAGCAAATGGTTTTTAAGTGAGATGAAAATTGGGGGTACGCAGGACAAACCGGACTCCTGGAAAGTGTACAGTAGTTTGGAAAATCACTGATCTACTGACCAAGCAATTGTGAACAAAACTTAGGTCTCCATGGTTTCTCAGGGCTGGAAAGTACCAAATAATCCTACACTTGGAACAATATCTAATCTGTTTATTGCATACACCCTCTCTTGGGATATCAACTTTCCACAATCTGGTCACATTCATATGTTGACATACACTGACTTGTTTTTGCTTAATGCTTTCTAATTTTAGTTTAATGACAATCTAAGAGCCTAATTGTGCAAGGTGCTAACTATACTTAACTACTGTTGAAGTCAATGAAACTCAAGTAAGTTCAGCACTTCACATGATCAGGCCTTAAAAGTGCACGTTTGGTTCAAAAGGAAATTGCTAAGAATCTTTAGTCTCCCGAACTCCATAACCTCTATTTCACAAAATGTAACGAGTGCTTTTGTTAAATAAATAAATAAATAGACAATTACCATAGCCTTAATATCCTGTGAAATCTGAGCTGCAGCCTTTGTAGTTTCTGAGCCAAAGTGAGTGATACTTCAAGTAATTTGAATGGTAACCATTAGTTTTCACTCTATTTATGGCACTTGTGATCTCTCTCACTCTGGCACAGAGTCTAAGTCTGCATCTTAGAGTTCTCAGGTCCTTAGGACCAGATCCAACAGCAGCCTTTTTAAAAAAAAAAAAATACAATGGGCGTTGGAGCTGGAGGCAGTATTCTTAAATGCAGCACTATGACAGCTTAACAATAAATGATGATGCCCTGCTCAGAAGTGTCATGTTTTTAACTTTCAGTAAAACTTTTGCAGTTTGGCTTTCAGTGATCTTAAGTATTCTGTGTAGCTATGTGTTTGTAACTTGTCAGACCAGACTCCCTGCCTTGAAAAGTGATTACCATGCAAGTTTGGTGGTTATAATTAGTGGGATGGATGGCATATGTCACACTTCTCCCTAAATATGAAGTGTTCAGACTTCCTCAAAAAGTTTTGTAATAGAAGAGTAAGCTTTGTAATATGTCCCAGCTAGTGGACATTGGTAGCTCAACTCTAAGGCTATGTCTACACTGGTAAGTTAGTTCGAATTAAGGAGGCTTAATTCGAACTAACTAAAGCCATGGCTACACTAGGCTTTAGTTAGTTTGAATTAAGGGCTTCCTTAATTTGACCTAGTAAATTCGAATAGGGTATTCGAACTAAAGGGTTAATTCGAACTAACTAAAGCCTACTGTAGCCATGGCTTTAGTTAGTTCGAATTGAGCCTCCTAACTAACTAGTTCGAATTAACTAATGTGGCCATGTTAATTCGAACTAATTTCTTAGTTCAAACTAACCAGCCATTGAAATGAATGGGGATCACTAATTCGAATGGCACTTGCTAATTCGAATGGCCATTTGAACTAACTTTTTCTAGTTCGAATTAAGTTAATTCGTACTAACTAAAATTAGTTTGAATTAGTTAGTTCGAACTAATTAATTCGAACTAATTTTAGCAAGTGTAGACATAGCCTAAAGCTCCTCTTTCTCTCTCCCTTTGAAAATTTATTTTAGATGATTATTTAACAAGCAATTACTTTCTACTAGTAAGATCAGATCTGTCTTGATTGGTAGGAACCACACATTTTGCCCTTGTAAACACCTTGCCTACACTTAAGAGAAATTTTAAAATAAATGAAAACAAAAGGCTTAAAGCAAATCAGATTTCACCTAATTTATGCCTTGAGTCCTCTGCAACATTGAGATAAATCATATTAAAATGGCATTTTAGGCCCTGAAACTGCAAAGATTTACACATGTGCTCAACGTACTATGAGCAGCCATGTGTAAGTCAATGGGACTGCAGACAATATTTTACAAACTACTGAATGAAATTCTAAATATGGTTTTAACTGTAGTCAGACCGCTGATTATTTTTAGAAGCCTCTAGACCTTTTTAAAAACAGATTCTCAGCACTATCCAGACAGCATAATAGACATTCATTCACACTGTACAATTCACATCACAACAGCAATCAACAGAGTTAATGTAACATCGATCACTCAGCTCAAGACAAAAATCAAAAGAATAAACTGTGACCATAGTTACTTCCATGTGGTTGGAGAAGTGTAACTTACATCCTCATCAATCTGCTAACCTCGAGATACTTCTGTCATCTACCTAGCGCCATACTCCTGATCAGTGCTACCACCATGCAGGTTTGTGTTTTACAGCATATCTTTCACGGCTTTGCCCAGTTTAGTTTTAATTGCCTCAAACATTTGAGAGAGACTAATGGACAATATATCAGACATCCATCAAGAAGATTTTATTGGTATTCTGCCTGTAATTTCCTTTTCTTAATATTTTCTTACCTTTAGTGGAGGGTCCACTTCTGGACTTGTAAGTTCCGGAAGCCTTCAGAATAAAGTATTTTAAATTAAAGATTTCATACAGAAAAGAATTAATACATTGGAATAACATTTTTGAATACTACATTCCTATCTCACAAAGAGCATCAGTGCTAATCCCACAAAATATTTTCGACTTCATTTCATATTACTTTTATGACACACTAAAGATATGAGCCAAGTTGTTGAAAGAAATGGCTAGTAGAGGTGGGTGCCCAAGTAGGTTTATCTATAGGGTGACCAGACAGAAGTGAGAAAAAAATCAGGACAGAGGTAGAGGGTAATGTACACCTATATAAGAAGGAGCCCTGAATAACAGGACTGTCCCTATAAAGTCAGGACAGTTGGTCACCCTAGTCTTAGGTGATCACTGAAAGGAGCCTGTTTCAGAAAGTGCTGAAAATTAGGCCCTTTTAAAGGTGTCTCAAGTCAAGGTACCCAACACTGAGGAACCCCAAACCACTAGTTACTTCTGAAAAGCTTGGTTATGATCTGTGAAAGACATTTTATGCTATAGATTTCTGAAGTGTAAGCTGTTAGTACACTATACAGACTGCACATAGAGTTTTTGATTTAGTGGGAGTGGTCCTGCTTTTAGCAGGGGGTTGGACTAGATGATCTCATGAAGTCCCTTCCAGCCCTAATATTCCATGAGTTCAAACAAAGCACAAGGGGTTGTCACAGTCTTCTTGCAAACAACGTAGTGCAAGCTCAGGGCCCAGTACAGTTCTGAATTGACGTATGACACAATATAGGTTAGATTTGGAATTAAATGCCAGAAATATTGGGTGGGGATGGAGATAACGCCTTACAGAATGAGGATGGAGAGGCAGCCTGGCTGAGCAGACAGACCACTGCAGTGGAACCTAGGCATTCCGGGTCCTAGTCCTAGCATTACAGCTGGCCTGCTGGGTGACTTGGGTAAGTGATTTCATCTCTCTATCCCAGCATCCGCCACTAGAAAACGGGGATAATGACACTGATCTTTGCAAAGCACTTTGAGATGCATGGATATGGGCAGTGCGTACAAGAGCTTTGAGGAAGCTAAGCCTCTCCAAAATGAAAAAGGCCGGCCATGCAAGGAGATAATGCTGGATGCAGCATGGGTCCCGTCCCTTTGGAGGTGTGCCGGCCTGCTGCCTCTGTGCTGGCCAGCAATGCTGGAAGTTCCCTAGAAGTGGGCCCTGCACCCAAGGTTCTGTCATTACTTCGCCTCCTTCCCCTCGCGTACCCCCAGCACAGCACTGTGGCTCTGCCTGCCAGCCAGTGCATCTCTGGGCTGTCTGCGGTGTTGCTCATGGCCAGGTGTGGAGTCCAGTGAACGATGCCAGCAGAATGATGTTAGCATGGCTGTGGGTGCAGCCCGGGGGCCTGTGCCCCGCGACCCTCTACTCTGACCTGGGGAGGCAGTGCTTCCCTAGCTCAGTTAGAGCCCAGTGTGCCTCAGCAGAGGGAACTGAAAGAGCCATGCTGCCTTCCAGGTCTGGCTTAACCTGAGCTCCTCAGGCTGCTGCACCCCCGAGTCATCCTGTCTGCCCCGGCTGCAATATGGGCCTTTCCCTCCTGGGCTCTGATCTGGGGGATAGGATGGGAATGAGCCTCAGGGAGCATGCAGGGGCAGCAATGAGCCCTGGGGTAGAGCAATAAGAAGCCTGCAGGAGGAGAATTCAGGGCACTAAGAAGCCAAAGGGAGAGGGGAGGTAGTGAGGTGTCCCAAGGAGAGGCAATTGGGGACAGTAAGGAATCCCATGGAAGATTGTAAAGCCAGGCTGGGCAACAGAGCAAAGGCAGGGCTTTGGGAGGAAGAGATGGAGTGGTGGCAGGGCTTCAGGGAAAAAGACTAAGTGGAAACAGGGGAGGCAGGCCACATTCTGGATGCTAGTGGCCCCCACCACATATGGCGGCTACTGGTGCTCCATAGCCTCCTTAAAGGAAAGATTCATGTGCCACTTATGTGTATGGATGAAAAGAGCTACAAAAGAGCTAGATATTAATTATCATCATTATTATATTCCTAATCACAAACCATGCTGCTCACATTCAAAATGCCAACTTAGACTTAATAAAGAGAGCTCCACTTCTCCTAAGAATGGCTATACTAGATCAGATCAATGGTCCACCTGGCCCAGGATCTTGTTTTCAGACAGTGGCCAGTGTCGGATGTTTCCAAGGGAATGAACAGAATAGGGCAATTATTGAGTGATCTATCCTGTCATCCAGGCCCCGCTACAGGCAGTCAAAGATTTAAAGGCACCCAAAGCATGGAGGTTCCCCTAATTCTGACCGTCTTGGCTAATAACTATTGATAGACTTGACCTCCATGAACTTACTTTAACTCTTTTTTGAACCTGGTTACAGTTTTGGCCTTCACAAAATACCATGGCAAACAATTCCAAAGGTTGACTGTAGGTTGTGTGAAGAAGTATTTCCTTTTGTTAGTTTTAAACCTGTTGCCTATTTATTTCATTGGGTAATCCTGGGTTCTTAAGTAATGTGACAGGATAAAAAACACATATTCACTTTTTCCCCAAACAGTCATGATTTTATAGCTCTGTAGCATACCCCCTTTACTCATCTTTCTTCTATGGTATACAGCTCCAGTCTTTTTAATTTATCCTCATAGGAAAGCTTTTCCATAGCCTAATCTATTTTACTGCCCTTCCCTGTCCCTTTTTACAATTCTAATAACTTTTTTTAGATGGAGTGCAGTATTCAAAATGTGGACATATTAGGGATTTAAATAGTGGCATGATATTTTCTGTCTTACTTTCTATCCATTTCTTAATGGTTTCTAACACAGTTGGCTTTTTGACTGTTGCTACACACTGAGCAGATATTTTCAGAGAACTATTCATGATGACTCCAAGGTTTCTTTCTTGAGTAGTGACAGTCAGTTTACAGCCTATCATTTTGTACGTATATTGGGATTATGTTTTTCAATATGCATTGCTATGCACTTAACAACGCGGAACTTCATCTGACACTTTGTTGCCCACACCCCCAGTTTTGTGAGATCCTTTTTGGCCTTGTACACACTACAAAGTTATTGCACGATAAAGCCCTTTATTGCGCGATAAGAAGCCGAGCGTACACACTTAACTTACAGTTTTTGCGCGTTAAGAGCCCTCTTGTTGCGCAAAATGTAAACCACCTAAACGAGCGTGGTAGCGTCTAACGCGGAATAGCTATTGCGCGACAGCCCGTGTGTGTACAGTTACCGCGCAATGCGAAACCTCCGGAAATGGCCCACAATTCCAATCCCATCCCTTCTGCACTTCCGTCTGAACTCTGTTGCTGTGACGTCATGTTTCCCGACCTCCCCTTCTGCCCCGCGAATTTTTGAATTCCACACTCTCCCTTCTGGCTTGCTGTTCAGTGCTGCTACCTCTGTGTGCCCCACTTGCAATGTCGTCGCAGCGCAGCAAACGAGCTCCAGCCTGGACAACAGCTGAGGTGATGGATTTGATAAGCATCTGGGGAGTGTCCGCCGTGCAGTCACAATTACGTGGCAGCCGGAGGAATTTCGACGTTTTTGGACAAATATCTCAGGCGATGAATGAGAAGGGGTACGAGAGAGACACTCTGCAGTGCCGAGCAAAAGTGAAGGAGCTGCGGATCACGTACCACAGAGCCAGAGAGGCAAACCGGCGCTCCGGCTCCGCGCCGGCAACATGCCGCTTTTACAAGGAGTTAGAGGAGATCCTGGGCGGCGATCCCACAACCATCCCTATTTCAACCGTGGACACTTCGGCGACAGTGTCTGAAAAGGACAGGGTGGCTGAAGGCGACGATGCAGTCGTCGACGAGGAAGCAGAGGAGGAAGAGGACGTGGACGGTGACAGTGGAGCTACCGACATCGGGAGCCAGGAGTTATTCACCACCCCGCCAGAGACAAGCTCCGCGGATTCGTTTTCCATGCCTTCCCCTGATGCAACCGATGACGGCTCCGGTAAGTTACGTTTTCAGTGCTCTCTATTCTAGCAGCTACAGCATAGCGTGTAGATGAAGATAAGGCATTGAGTACTCCTTTTCTGTTTCTTCTTTTCTATGTGTTAATGGTTTGGCGGTGTCTTACTGGCATTACATGAAAAGCGCATCAATGCATGCCTCGATTGCCAAGTAGTCGGTCCCTTTCAAGTCACTGAACGTGTACTCCAGATATCTCCAAATTCTTCTTTTAAAAGTGGATGGCAGAGCGACCGTTTGCCCTCCCCCATTCAGGGAGACTCGCCCTTTCCAGCTCGCAAGCACTGACGCGGGAACCATGGCAGCGCACAATCCAGCAGCGTAAGGTCCCGGCTGGAACTCAGCGACATGCAGGAGATGCATTCTTGCTTGCAGAGGCACTCTAAGCAGTGTGATATCGGCTTCTATTGCAGCCATCTCTGACACAGGCTCAGAACAAGCAATGCCAATAGTCCACTGTCCCGTGTGTCTACTCTCAGCAACCCGTCCCTCGCTTGGCGAAACTTGTTTCTGGCCCCCGGTATTCCTTGTCCCGTGTAACTTTGGAATGCGTAGGGAGAGCATCCTTACTTGCACATAAGCGGAGCGAGAACAATTGCAACATTCAAAATGTTTCATTTTTCCGCAGAGATGACCTTCGCTGGGCGGCGCTCAGCACCAGCCGAGCGTGTGAGACAGATAAGGCGGAGGCCTCGCAGGAGCAAGGAAGATATCTTCCAGGAGCTGATGCATTCCAACGAGGCATCTGCGAGGGAGACAAGGCAATGGAGGCGGCAGTGTAGGCAGGAACGGAGAGAGAACAGCGAGAGGAGGGCGAAGCAGAAGGACACCCTAATAGGCATTCTCCAGGAGCAGACCCAGCTGATGAAGACCATGGTCGGTCTGCTCCAGGCTCGCCCCCCCACCCCTCAGCCACATCTGCCGTTCCCTCCAACCGTGCAGCACTCTCCCCCCAAACAGTATTTTGATCCCCAGGAACACCCCGGGTATAACGTTACCTCAACCCCTCCCCCAACGTATGTCGTGGAGTCCCGCACCTACACCCACCTCTAGCCCCCTCTCCTTACAGCTTACGTTTTGTTTGTGTTACATTAATAAAGTTGAGACATTTGTTAATTTAATCCGACTTTATTGTGATGCATTGTCAATATGCCCTGGGCGTCTGTTTCAAAAAAAAAAAGAGAGAAAGAAGCAAACAATCTGTATCTAATGATTTTTCTAAGTTAAAGATGCAAAACAAAAACAGTGATTTCAAACATTAGAAAGCAGCCTATCAGTCCCCGTTCGTGAAATGCTCCTTCAATGCCTCCCTTATGCGCACGGCTCTAAGCTGTGCCCCCCGGATACCCCTGGTGTCCGGTTGCTGGTATGCATACTCCAGACGCTCAGTCTCCACCGTCCAGGAGTTCAGAAATCTCTCACCACGGTTTTCGCAAATATTGTGAAGGACACAACACGAGGAAATGACAAGTGGAATGTTGTTCTCGTGTAGGTCTAGCTGGCCATACAGCGATCTCCAGCGCGCTTTTAAACGGCCAAAGGCACACTCCACAACCATTCAGCACCTGCTTAACCTATAATTAAACCGCTCCTTGGCAGGATCCAACTTCCCTGTAAAAGGCTTCATTAGCCATGGCATCAGTGGGTAGGCGGGGTCCCCCAGGATGACTATGGGCATCTCGACACCCCCCACTGTCATTTTCTCGTCGGGAAAAAAGGTGCCCGCTTGCAGCCTGCGGAACAGTCCCGAGTTTCTGAATATCCAAGCGTGATGCACCTTTCCCGACCAACCAGCATTTATTTCAGTAAAACGCCCACGATGGTCCACCAGTGCCTGGAGAACCATTGAAAAGTATCCCTTTCGATTTATGTATTCGGAGGCGAGATGGTCAGGCGCGAGAATACGGATGTGAGTGCCATCTACTGCACCCCCACAGTTCGGGAATCCCAAGTCCTGGAATCCAGCGATGATCTCCCTCACGTTCCCCAGGGTCACCGTCCTCCTTAGCAAAATTCGGTTGATGGCTTTGCATACTTGTGTTAGTGATACACCGACGGTCGACCGTCCGACCCCGAACTGGTTTGCGACCGAGCGGTAGCAGTCCGGAGTCGCCAGTTTCCAGAGGGCAATAGCCACACGCTTCTCCACGGAGATGGCCGCTCTCATCCTTGTGTCCTTGCGCCGCAGGGCTGGGGCTAGCTCTTGACACAGTTCCATAAATGTGGCTTTCCGCATGCGAAAGTTCTGTAGCCACTGCTCATCATCCCACAGCTGCAGAACGATTCGGTCCCACCAATCTGTGCTCGTCTCCCGTGACCAGATACTGCGGTTCACGCTGTGCAGCCGGTCTGCGAAACTGATCAGAATTTCTGTTTGGTTCTCAAGGCTGTCAGTCTCGGTACTGGAGTCATCTGAATCCTGCTCTGAATCAGAACTGAACACGTACTCTATCAGAAGCTGAGCTGTGTTCACAATGCTGAACGCAGCATTCAAGATCAGAGCTGAATCCATGCTGATGCAGAAAGGGAAGTTCCGTAAAGACGGTCGTTTCAGTTTAAATTTCGCGCTCGTTGCTAGTGGCAACTGCTAGGAAGCGTCGGTAACAGAATGCACCACGGGAAATCTAGAATTATCCATGAAGCATAGCGCGAGCCTTCTTCTTCCCAGTATCCATAGCGCGAGTTACCGATACGGGGGACTGTGGGATAGGTACCCACAGTTCACTTTGTTTTACAGGAGGACTAAGAAAAGAAGGGGGGAGGGCTCTGTTCCGCTAGAGTACACTGAGTGTGTACGCGACCTTGCGCAACAACAATCACGGAACATTTACAGCGCAACAGGCTTGTTGCGCGAAAATTCTTGTAGTGTGTACATAGCCTTTAACTACTCACCACCAGCCTTGGACCTAACTGACTGAAGTAATTTTGTATTGCCTGAAAATTTTGCCAAATCACTGAACACCCTGTTTTCATGATCATTTATGAACATGTTGAACTACACTCATGCCAGTACAGATCCTTGGGTGACCTTCTCCATTGTGAAAACTGACCATTTATTCCTACCCTTTGTTTCTATCTTTTAACCAGTTACTGATCCATGAGAAAAGCTTCCCTCTTATCCCATGACTGCATACTTTGCTGAAGAACCTTTAGTGAGGGACCTTGTCAAAGGCTTTCTGAAAGTTCAAGTACACTATATCTACTGGATCACCTTTGTCCACAATTGCTGATACATTCAAAGAATAGGCATGATTTCTCTTTACAAAACTCTGCTGACTCTTCCCCAACATATCATGTGTCTGATCATTCTGTTCTTTATTATAGGTCAGAGGTGTCAAACGTGTGGCCCATGGGCTGAATGCGGCCCATGAACCTCTTCCGTCTGGCCCTTGACTGCATTCTGTGGGACCACACTCTCTCCCTAACACATAAAGAAAGGGAGAGTAGTCTCACATACCCAATGCTCTGCAATGCCACGAGAGTATCAGGTCTTGCAACATCATGGAGTGCTAGACATGTGAGACTGCACTCCACAAGACCACGCTCTCTCCCCAACGGAGAGAGAGAGAAACAGAAACAGAGAGAGTGGTATTATGGAGCACAGTTTTGCATACACAGCACTCCGTGATGATGCAAGAGTGCCGTAGTATTTTCGATTTATGGTATATACGGCCCACTTGAAGTACATTTAAGTCAAATCTGGCCTGCCATAGCTAATGAGTTTGACACCCTTGCTATAGGTGATACTGAAGTTAAGCTTACTGCTGCTTCTGATATACTTAAAACATTTTTTTGCTGTTCGTTTACGTGTCTGTTGCTGTTGCTTTTCAAATTCCCTTTTGGCCTGCCTAATTATAATTTTACGTGCCAGAGTTTATGTTCTTTTCTATTTTCTTCAGTATGATTTGACTTCCTTCCCGAAACCCTGCCCTCCCAGGATATTTAATAAGGGAAAGACAAAACCTCTCTATCACTCACTGTAACCTGATGACGGAATTTTCTCCCACGAAAGCTCATGCGATAAATAAATCTGTTAGTCTTTAAAAGTGCCACAGGACTCTGTTGTCTTTCTACAATAGACTAACACGGCTACCCCTTTGGAATGTAACCTGATGGTTCAAGTTACAATACTGAATAGAAAAGGTCATTTGCAGAGTAAAGGGTGTCATATAAAGTTAACAAAAAATTAAAACAATACTTACTGTAAGTACTTAGATAATTCAGCACTCAGCTCTTCAGGAATATACTCTGATATTAAACCATGGGCATATCGTACATAGTCCTCTGAAAGTTAAAAAAAAAAAAAAGTGCATCCATGTTATGCAATCACAGGACTGCTTTCCAATCCATGCCCCTGTATGTTAGTATAATCCATCATGATGAACTAATGTTAAGAAACCACTAACAGACACATTGTGATGTTTCTTTTTGTTGAGTAGTTTATGTTATATGACACTTGTAGGTTTAATTAAAAAGCAAGGAGTTACTATGCTTACTTTGTCAGCACAGATGTTATTAATCTCTGTGGCATGTACTTTACAAAACCTGTTTGCTTTCTGGGAACTCTAAATAGAACTATTTTTTCTGCACAATTAATTTTAAAAAAATGCTGCAGAAGTAAAAAGCTGACTCAACAGAATGTGTAATCATTAATTTTAAAGCATCTGGATCCTACAATTATTTGGCAAGAGTTTCAGTACTAAAATATATTTCTGGCTTCAAGTGAAAACAATTACATGAGACAATGAGTCTATTTCAAAGCCTTGTACTTAATGTCAGTATTTTATGAAAAATGCCAAGGCACATCTACACATCACTGGCAAGACAGGATAATTATCTGTGGAAATATGAACTACTAGAAGCTGTTTTCACGACAGGGAAGTCTTGCTATAAATGTTGTTGGGCTGGGGGGAGGAGGGGAAGAGAATCAAACCTTTGGTAACATGAAGTCCTAAAATAACTCTTTCTCTTGCCCCTTCCCCATAAAGGTCTGAAAAGCAAGACCTAGCTCCTGCAAAACTCTTCTGTACACAAGTGACTTGATGTATACGGGGCTATTAGAGAGCAATTTTACTCACATGCAAAAATGTTTGCACAAGCAGATCCCAAACTAACACCTTGCCTCTGAATTAGCCTTGAAACAGCTGAGCACTTGTCCTCCCTTCCACACTATATGGAACCATATAGTAAACCAACCACCAGAATAGCAAAGATGTATTTCTCCTGTATTTGGAGATGGTTTGCTGCACACTAAGGTCCCTTTGTGCCATTCCCTTTTCTACATACGATTTTGTACTTAGGCTGTAAACATTAATGACAATTTTTTCAAGTCTCCCTTACATCTTGTGATTGACAGATTTAATCATTTTCTCTGATGGATGCCGTGTAGTAAATCTATCTAGAGATACCTTAGAACTTTCTCCAAAACTGATCTACCTTCAACCCAAACTATTGCCTTCTTCAACACTGTTCTTTTAAATCTCAACTCTTTCTAATGCAAAACTATAATAAAGAATACACACACCTTCCTGTAAGGTAGGACCCAAGAGAAAACATTTTAGATTAAGACTAACAAACTTTCCAAAGATAATAGTTAAATATAGTAAAGATGGACCTGTTTTGACAGTGGCAATTTCCTTTTATTTATTTAATGTTTTTGGAAGTAATAAAAAGTTACTGTAAAGTTAAAGGCACTTAAGTCTCTCAACACCACCTCCCTTTTTGAAACTATATATTATAATGCACCCTCTATGAAACTGTTTAACTGTCTCTTAAATCTTATTTATGCTTTTTCCTTTGATATCATTACTTGCTAACTCATTTTCCACATACTCAGCGTGCAATAATTCTGCCAGAATTAGCTGCTCATTGTATCCTTGTTTTTAGATCGTATGCAAGCTTCTGAACCTCTTAGTAAAACAAATAATTTACTTTGCTTAATTTGTTCTAATTACTTCCTGAATTTGAATTTCTCATCTTCTCTTAAAGTTTTTAGCTTTTTCCTCACCATAGTGCACATTCTGAAAAGCACATCAAGGCTATTTCATAATGCAACTGCTCCATGATATTGTCCCCAGGAAAAATGGTGATAAAAAAGGCAGGGAAACTTTACTCAATGATTATGGTAATAACAGCAACATTTTGGGTGGGATTTTCAAAGTCACCTAAGTGATTTAGGAACACAGGTTGTAGTGACTTTCAGTAGGCCCACAAAGGCACTTTGGAAAATTCCCCTGTATATTGTGTCGATTCTTTGTGGTCTAAATACATATAAAGAATCAAACAAACATCTGCACATTATATTTAATCATAATTTATATTATGAGCGCATATGTTGCTATAATATAGAACATATTATAATATATATGTATATAATATACATCTGTAATAATAATGACACACACACACACACCCCATAATCATTGCACAGAAATAGGACCCCGACTTCAGTGTTTGCTTCTCTGAGCACATCAATGAATAGGGATGGTTCGCTGAAATGGTGCCTCAATTAGATCTCAATAGACGCTGTTCAGAGCCCTTCCCCTGTGGCACCACTACAGTAACTAGACTAAAACCATTATAGGCAAGAAATATTTTAAAAAGTTTACAAACCATTTAAAATTATTGTTAAATTCTAACTGAGCATCTAAGCTGCAGGTATCTTATTTCAGAAAGATAAAATTTAATTACAACTACACTTACCTTCTTTAACATCTGTGATTTGTTTGCCGCTGATAAATGTAGCTGACTGCACCCTTCCACCTACAGATACATTACTGCTTTTAAGCACTTTCACTGTCTGGTTGACCTACAAGGAGTCACAGATTGAAATGTCTAAATCAATGTTGTTATGCACATGTGTGTTAATACAGTGACAAAGCCCTTGTAATTTGGTTTAAAGCATATAAAATGCTCAAGTTATGAACTGTGATGAAATTTAATATACATCTATAATGACTAGCATATGATCTCAAAAAAATTAAGGATGCAGGGTGTCCAGCTTGCTGCCTTTGAGACATGACAGCTAGATTTGCAGCTCCACTGAGAAAAGGGGTGGAATTTACAGCTGGAGCAGTCATAGATTTTACAGATGATTCATGCACCTGCTCAGAGAAGCAAGGGTTTTTCCAATTCTACTGGAATGGGAATGGAGTTTTGAATAGGAATCACCAGGACTCAGTAGGCTAGGGCATTGTCAGATTCAGTGTAATATAGATTCAAAGATCAGAACATTTTAACAATATAACAGGCACCTGCTAAAACAAAAACATTCAGCCATTAATGATAAAATAAATATCAGAGATGTGACTCCTAACGGTCTCTTCCAGTGATATTTTTCCCTTATACCAGTCTTGCAAAAAATTCCACTCAACCCAGACATGGATGTTCTCTAACAGGAAGAACAGTATTGTTATCCCCCCTCCTCATCCCCCATGATCATGGCAAAAGATGGAAAACAGATTTTGTACTTAGGCTGTAAACATTAATGACAATTTTTCAAGTCTCCCTTACATCTTGTGATTGACAGATTTAATCATTTTCTCTGATGGATGCCGTGTAGTAAATCTATTTTGATTAAAAGAATCTGCTTTGTTGTATATAATAGCTAACCTGATACAGTACAATTTCTTTTAGGTACACCATAGAGAGTGTGGACAGCTTTGGGTCATGGGTGATGCACACTTGCATGACTACGGCAGTATTAATGGAGACAATGTAGAGATCTCATGAGGAACACAGCTGTTGCATCAAATCATATCAAGGTGCAAGGTGTGCTTCCCTCTACCGTTGGCCAGCTCTGCTAGCTGTTATGAGCGAGGAGGGGAGAAAAAGTCATAGCCTTGCCTTCTTCCCATCCCTTAAAGCAAAAAGGGCTCAGGGACAGCATAAAAATAGCCACTGTAGCCTACCCTGGATTGTCCTGCACCACACAGGGACCAATAACAGCTTGGTCCCATTTCAGGAGGAATCTGCTAGAAAGTTTGTTATTTCCTTAACACTTTCTATTTGTTATATTGTAAAGTATGACAGCTTTACTGATGTCTTTGCTCTTACTCAATTGGATATGGACTGAATTTGCTTATATTTTTTGACTCAAATATTATGTGAAGAAACTTCTTACTATTTTGAATTTAGAACATAAGACCATTTTGAAAGCAAAGGAGAAATATAATACCTTTTTCTTTAACCATTTCAGTGTTTTCTCTTGGCTGTATTTATAAAATTTCTTCCTGCAAATTTCTGGGATAAAACAGACAAACAAAAAAGAAGAAAGTCATGATTGGTTTGCATTTTCAGTACATCAAAAACTCAAAATATACAGATAAACAACAGAGTCCTGTGGCACTTTTAAAGACTACAGGACTCTGTTGTCTTTCTACAATAGACTAACACGGCTACCCCTTTGGAATTTGACTATACAGATAAAGGCATGGAAGTATTTCATAATTTCCACATGTCATCAGAGTAGTAATACTGAAAAAAATTGGAAATGCAGAAAACAACACAGTAATTTTATGTTCACAAGTCTATGCAATTTGATAATTCTCTAATTTTCTCTAATTAAGTCCTGATCCAGAAAAACATAGGCTTTATTTAAGTTTAAGTAGTCTCACTCCCATTGGTTTTAAAAGTGGCTTCAGAGGGACTACTCTCACGAACAAAGTTGAGCACATGCTTAGTGCTTTGCTGAATCCCTTTTGAAACACGCCAACAGACGGTTTCATTTATACGTGATATGGTCACATATGGTTCTTTGTCTCAGGTTCAGTTCCTGGTCAATTTGTTGTTAAGCCTCACGTCTTAAACGTGGACTTTGAAAACAGATGCATCTGGCAGCAAGGGCAGAAAAAAGAATGGTTTACAAAAATATTCCACTGTCCTTCCAACCATTCTCCCTCAAAGATTTGTAATATGGTGAACAGCAACATTTTCTTTTTCATCTCCTCCTCCCATTTCCAAATAATTGAACATAAATGTCAAAGCAAACAAGTAGTTCTTGAAAAAAAAGCAAAACATGCAAATTCTTTGGGGAAGATAATGCATCTTATCTATTATTTGTTAAGCACCATATAGATTAATGATGATAGATGAATTTAAAAATATTTTCCATATCTGTAACTATGAGACCATAAACATCCACTGTTCGTGAATGATTAGTTATTTGGGTGTGCTAAAGCAAACAGGAGAGGAAATTACAAAGGTTTCAGGAAAAATTCAGCATAGAACTGCACTCTAAAGTAATGTTGCATCAAGTTAAGAAATTGAATGAAATGTTTAATAAGAGTATGTAGGAGAATTTAGAACATGCAACACTTCAATATTGCTCTTTAGCAGGTATTTCAATAGGGTTTAATCACCTGTATACCATTATCATAAATATCTACATCTGTTTTATGTAATTTAACAGGTCTGATACCATATTCCAGCATTAGGTTTATGCAGTTTCTTTCCCTCTCTGCAAACCACCAGCAATGTTTTATTTATGGTTCTTTCAGCATTTCCTTCTTTGGGGTTTAGCTTATCTCCTTCATATTTCATATAAATTTCTAATTGTTATGTGCTTTTTGTGTGTGTATATAGCAAGGGGTGGCGAAGTGTTGACGGAATATTATATACAAAATATAGTTTAATTTCATTTCAACCACTATAGAAGAGTAAAAAAGTAAGCATTTTTACATAGGAAAAAAGAAAAGAAAACCCCTAATACTATGCTTCATTTTATAACTTTTATCTGTTGCATATAAAGTAGTTAGAGCAATATTGTAGGGTGGAGTCTTTTGGGACTAAAAAGTTTTTAAATGGTTCTTAAAAGAAAAGGAGTTTGAGAGAAGTAGAAGAAGAATACATTAATCTGTTTCGCAAAGAAACTAACATGATTTGGGTCCAAGAATATAGTATACAATTTTTGGATTTCCCTTATCTGAGAGGAGGGACATCCTTTTGCCATCCTCCCCCAATCCATGTTGAAAAATAGTTCAAGCCCAGATTTCCAGGCAGAATCCCCAAACAGCATGAGTCAGTGACTCAGTTAGGAAAGAAAATGTAGAATTGTGAAACCATTATCATTAAAACTTGTGAAAAATAATTACATTGAACCCTTCAGAGATCACTTTGTTTAAAAGTATTTTATGTACTTGACAGTTAGTACTATTAAACACTAGGAACTGACAATATCTGAGACCTCTGGAGAATTCAAGTGTGAATTGTGAAAGTCACAGACTACTGATAAAAGGATTCAATTCTGGAATATGGCTTTTGCATGTAATGCACATTTGATATTGGTGAGAGCTAGTGACTATGTTTGATAATATGAGAATATATTGGAAAAACTTTTGTTCCCTAATGTGTCTGGTGCCAATAAAACTGGTCTGAGACATCTGGAAAGATTGGGCTTGAGAAACACAGATGGAATATAAGTGGTTCTACAATTAAATAATATGTTCAACAATTGGGTAATCGCTACGTAGACTTGGAAGTTTCCCTGATGTATTGTTGAGCAAACTGCCTAAAGCACATTTTAACATCTATTTTCTCAGTGTTTTCCATAACTCAGAAACTCATATGGCCCCTTTTTTCCTACCTTCTGGGAATACAAGCTTGGCAATATTACTTAGCTATTCTAATCAGGTAAATTTTCTTGGCTCTTCATATTAATCACATCAGACAAAATCAGAGTGCAGCCTGTGCCTTTCAAAATGAAAAAAGTAACACTCACAAACTGAAGTTCATAACCTTTTATTAATTCCTTTTTTATCATAGTCTCTCCCTCATACATAAACTTATTTGGAAACAATCCTCCTCACCCAAATCTAATGAACAAAACCAAGTAATTTCCCCTACCAACGAAGCAGGTGAATGCAAGTTCATAACAAGCGGGGTACCGCAAGGATTGGTTCTGGGTCCGGTTCTCTTCAATATTTTCATCAGTAATTTAAATGATGGCATACAGAGTACACTTATAAAGTTTGCCGATGATACCAAGCTGGGAGGGGTTGCAAGTGCTTTGGAGGATCGGATCACAATTCAAAATGATTTGGACAAACTAGTGAAATGGTCTGTGGTAAATAAAATGAAATTCAATAAAGACAAGTGCAAAGTATTCTACTTAGGAAAGAACAATCCATTGCACACATACAAAATGGGCAATGACTGCCTAGGAAGGAGTACTGGGGAAAGGGATCTCGGTGCCTTAGTGGACCACAAGCTAAATGAGTCAACAGTGTAACGCTGTTGCAAAAAAAGCAAATACCATTCTGAGATGTATTAACAGGAGTACTGGAAGAAAGACATGAGAAATAATTCTTCCACTCTACTCTGCCCTGATTGTGTCCAGTTCTGGGTGCCTCATTTCAGGAAAGATGTGGACAAATTGGAGAAACCCCAGAGAAGAGCGACAAGAATGATTAACGGTCTGGAACACTTGACGTATGAGGAAGATTGAAAGAGCTGGGTTTGTTTAGTCTAGAAAAGAAGAAACTGAGAGGGGACATGGTAACAGGTTTCAAGTACCTAAAAGGTTGTCACACAAGGAGGAGGAAGAAAAATTGTTCTCCTTAACCGCTGATGATAGGACAAGAAGCAATGGGCTTAAATTATGGCAAGGGAGGTTTAGGATGGACATTAGGAAAAAATTCCTAACTGTCAGGGTAATTAACCACTGAAATAAGATGCCTAGGGAGGTTGTGGAATCTCCATCATTGGAAGTTTTAAGAGCAGATTAGACAAAGACCTGTCAGGGATGGTTTAAGAGGGTACTTGGTCCTGTCATGAATGAAGGGGACTGGACTCGATGACCTCTCATGGTCCTTTCCAGTTTCTATGGTTTTTACGTAGAAACAGAACTCTGACTGCTTCATTGCCCTGACTGCTGGATGCCATGCAGGGGGACTTCATAATGCAAACCCAGCAAGTGTAAACTATCAGTACTTGAGGTTCAAAATTTAGTACCTGGATTTCCAGTGATAGTTATACTATTTTTATTTATTTATTAAGTACCACCAAAACACAAATACTTCATGTTCCATCAAGCTTCAACTCTCAAGTAAGACAGAGAGAGTCCTGCAAATCTGTGAATATCTGCTTTATACCCACAGACCATGATGGCAGATTGTGGATCAGATGTCAATCCAAATTGTATATCTAGAGCCCTGCAAATTTATAGATACCCATGGACCATGTCTGTGGATGGATGATCAAATGCAGATACCAATTTTGTTTCTGCACAGGGCTCTGAGGACAAAGTACAGAGAGCAACGAGAGGCCTTAATAGAGAAGCACGAGGGTTTTTTTTAAAACGCATTAGTCATAATACCAATAGTATTTGTGAACACTAGAAAAAGAGAATCTTTAAGAGTGATTTGAATGAAGAGTGGGTAAGGTTGGTGGAAAGGAAATGTGAGACGTATGTGATGAAGATTCCCAAATATATTTGTTACATATGAATGTGCTTGGTGCTGTAAAAGAGAAAAAATAGCTGAAGTCCTTGACCTAAAACACAATACATTAAACAGACCCAAATGAGACAAGCAGCACTTGGAAATCCAGAAATGGTTATAACTAAGAAGGTTGCATAAAAAACAATGAATTAAAGTCAATCATATTTTTACATATTTCAAAACAAAAAGATGGAAACAATGGCTTTCAGAGTTTGTGCCAGTTGCTAGAATGGCTTTACATTATACAAAATTATATACATACATATTTTATATATAAACAAAAGTAAATAGTTCCCATTTGTCTAAAGGAATAAATGCAGTTCCCAGAGCTAGCTCTGTTATATAATAACTGCATGTATTATTTATAGAATTGATACTGAGATAAGGTTATAAAAGAAGAACTTTTTATGGTAACCACTATTATATTTTTCCTAAGAAATACAAACCCCCAAATATTTCCTAAAGGCTACATTGTGATTTGGATGAGGCGAGGCGAGGCAGTAACTTCCCACTCCTTATTATTCCTACACAGACTTCCTAGTTATTCCTTCCCTAAAATGAAGGAGAACCTTGGCTTCTCTTCCCCCTCTCACTGGCCAGCACAGGGGTAGGGCTGAGACAACTGTAATTTATTTTTGGTACAAGCCAGCAATAAAATTACTACCACTCCAAAGCAAGGAGGAAGGAGAGATGTAACCATGTGTCCCACAATGCCTGCTAGAGTTACTTATGGGGTAGCACAGATTTTGTGCCATCCCTTAGTTTAGGCTGTGCCCAACCTCACAATCTAGCCCTGAAGTAAACAGTCATTTATATCAGTTAAAACTATGTGCAATGTGAGTGATTCTGAAGAGTTAGTTTTGAAACCGAACAAATAACCTGCAATACGTAATGGTAAATCAGAGAGCTGGCCTGGGATTCAATCCTGTGAGATGCTGCGCATCTCCAACTCCCTCTGAAAGGCCTGAGCAGACAACGCCTCCTGCCTTCATCCTTTGAAGTGTGTGCCATTTCTTTAATTGTTTACCTTCTTTCATAAGCTAAGCACAGGTTTCAGGCCAGGCCCAGAGCTGGGTTACTTTATTTGTTGGGAATAGTAAGGCCACTTTCTCCTTCCTTAATGAAAATGTACTTTGTGTTCCAGAATTTCATTAATTTATTGTTCTAGGCTGAGAAAGATAGAAATCTAATCTCCTTCCACTCTCATTTCTGATTGCAGACAGTATCTATTCAGTATCCCTGGACTCAACAAAAAGGTAGTAACAGCAGGGCTTTTTTGTGATGGTACTCAGGGATACAGAGTACCGCAACCTTTTTTTTTTTTTTCCCCCCACAGCAATGCTGCCCTGTCTCCTCCTGCCACCACCACTGGCAGCCCCATGTCCCTAGCCAAGTACCAGCACCTTTCTTCTTACAAAAAAAGCACTGAGTAACGGTGTTATCAGAATGTTCCCCTTTGGTCCTGCTTTCTCACTACAACAAAGGTGACTATGTCTTACTTTATGTTATGCTTTTTAGGAAGAAATGGCTGAAAACATGCAACACACACACTTTATTCATACAGAACACAATTTAATCCTATGTTGTGAGAATATCTGTGGTTCCCTGAAAGTTCAACATCTCTCTCGAGGTTACTGTTAAGTTTCATGAACCATTAAGTGATAAAAATCTTTACATTTTTCTTCTGTTTGTGGTGCTTATTGTTGCATTGTACTTTTCGATTCTTTGTCTTTTATCCTTGTAATACTGCTTAAATGTTCCCCCTCCTACCCCCCAAAAGATGTCAGTGACAACTGAAGCCTGCCATGGCTTGCAGAAATTAATCCAAACAAGCCTTCTTGCTTGCATTCCTTAGTACCTTACAGATGCTCTACACAGCACAAAACTAGAAAAACTGGTTGCTATTTTGTTGAAAAACAAGGCCAATGTGGAAGATTCTATTTTCCCAAACTTCTGTATCCTTCTCTCCGTTCAGCCAGGAAGTTAGTATAAAGGGGGCCACTATCTGAAAGACAGGACCCTTCCTGATTTTTATCAATCTTAAATTTTCAGACTACATTGCTATGAATTATGAAGCCTCTTCTCCATGTCAGCCAAGCTGTGCTATGAGAAAAGCCTTGTGTTTAAATGTATCTAACAAGCATTTGGAGCCATATATCAGCCTCAACTGACACATGTACACCCAGTAATATCAATGGGAATTCAATGTAAAGAAATATATGAATACAAATGTATATGAATACCCTGGACAGATGGAGTTGATTCATGGTTTCTTTAACATAGTTTATCACCTTCTTCTATCACACACCCCTGACTTTAAAAAAAACTTTTTTTCCCCCTTTTTACTTAATTTTAACACCACATCATAAGCTTTTGCAAAATTGTACAAACTTGTATTACCTCCTTCTTTCCTGACGTGCCTCTCATAGCCATTCATTCTCCTTTTCCCCATTCCAGCTTGGGCCCATTTACTCGGTATATATTGTGCTTTTAATTCACAGGGGACACACGCTCCACTGTTCCTTAGTGGATCATCCAAACAGCAAAAGAGTCACTCAGAGACCCATGTGGACGCTCACCAACAGAAAATGAGATATTGCTCACTCGGTAAGGGAATCTCTTTGACTTATTTTACAACTTCAGTGATATATCATTTTTGGTGTCACCAAATGGTGGAACTGTATGCTACTAATTCAGAGCTGCAGGATATAATTTCAGACAACTGCAACACCTTTTTAAACACCCCACCATTCTTTGAACAACCGTTAACGTGCTGTTCTACTCTGAACCAACAAAATTGAGGGGTTACATGTTTGTCTCTCAATGTTTATTGTCTTTCATATCAACATTTATAAGTGAAAAGCTGGCTGTCCTACTTGTCAGCTCTGCAAACTCCCTCGGGGATGTAAACACAAGCTAAGTTCTTTCTAGCACACATATCACCTGAAGTAATAGGCCTTCAGTGACATCTGTGAAACTGTAATATAGAAGTGTAATTAAGTAAACAATTCTGTTGCTGATGCAAAAAAAAAAAAAAAAAGGAATAAAATACAGCTCATTCACTCTTAACTTGGCAAAAATAGCCCAATTAACCAGAGTAAAAGCTATGAAAAATAATTTTTATTACTAAGATACACAGCTACAGTTTCCAACACACACAGGGGATCAAAATGAGAAGCATGGTCATGCTATAACTATATAGCAAAGCATCTGATGAAGTGGGATTTTCTCCCACGAAAGCTCATGCGATAAATACATTTGTTAGGTCTTTAAAAGTGCCACAGGACGCCTTCTTTATTTTGCTGACCTAGCCTAACACTGCTACCCCTTTGGAACTATAACTACATAGTCACTTTTCAGCACAAACTTGCACTTTTAAAAATCTTGAAGATTTCCAGGACAATTTTGATTCATCTTTAGTTAGACCCTTTCTCTACTGTGAAAACATTCTTTGCTCATCCCTGAGTTCACTGCAGTTATGGTGGTTATAGTCACAGAAAAACACAGGCGAACACACACTCACACGAGAGAGAGAGAGAGAAGGGAGGGCCACACATGAGATACAAGTTATCAACAAAAGAGAAAGGCTTAATTTGCCAGACATAGCAGTTACTTTATAGAGGGAAAACTTTTTGCAAACTTAGGAGAATGATCAACCACATGAATGGATTCCAGTAATAAAAAGCAGCAAGATATGTGGCAGATTACATTAGCACACCACACATGCTTGTGAAGCAAGATGCAAAAGCCAGTGCTTAGTGCAGTATGCTTAGCATCAGAATGGCTTCCAGAGTAGAGGTCAATTGAAGCTAATAAATACACCTTTCAGAACCCAAATATCTGCTGAAGAAGTAGTCTCTTAGATAAATTAACACTCCAAATCTTGTACCTTTTTCTTCTACCACATGATGTAGAGAGTCCATAACTTGTGCACACTGTAGTAACATTGTACAGGTAGAAAATTCTGAATCTACCACAACTTGATCCAATGGTTGGAACTTTCCTTGCTGGGGGGAAAAAAGAAAAATCAAAGGGATTATAGAATTATAGAAGGGGATTACTGTCAACAATAGTGAAAATATAATAAGCCATTAAATTTTTTTATGGCTAGATCTTTAAACCAAAGATTACAAAGAAGGCAGGATTGCTAGTGGTACCACATGATATATTCATAAACTGTTTACAGAACAAAAAACTATAAACAGATTTTTAAACTGTAAGCTCTTACAAAGTGCTGTACTTTTCAGTTAGTGTACTTAAAAAGTTCCAGTTTTAAAACATCATGGAGACAAACAAATGCAAAGTACAAAAGATTTTCTTTGGAGGATGACAGGTGGTTACAATTGTTAATGTGTGCCAATAGTTTTTCTAAACACAAGCTGCTAAATTCAATTCAGTGTCATAACTTGAATTCAAAATTTGCTTTTCTCCCTTCCATAAAGAGGAATTTCTGAGGACCAGTGCATCTTAGTCGACATAGAACCAACCTTTCACCTCTCAAAAGTGAGTTCCAGTTAGACCTGAAACCCTACATAAACTAGTTCTGGCACAGTTTAAATAGCACTGTACATGACAGAACCGTCAAACAAATCTCGCCTTTGCAAGACATTACAATGCACAATTATTCAGCACAGTTCGTCACAATTGGCAGCTTTCCCTTTGGAAATCTCCATGGTACATCAGTACAAAGACTCAGCTCTCCATCCTTAGAATGAACAGTCTCGGGGGGCCAAGGCTGAAGTCATTATGCTGGACAGGGTGACAAAAAGAAGCTCTTGGGTAAACTGTTTTTTATTAGAGAATATTCTCATTGGAGCAGTCAAAGGATTCTTAAAATAATCAACTGAAATTTACAAGATACAAAACAAAGCAAAAGGATTTTATATTTGTTTCTAGTGCAGAAAAAAGGAGAAGTAATAATCAAAATAAGAAAAAGATTACAAGAGTAAAAAATAAATTTATATTAATATTAGACTTTGTATAAGGTTTTCAAAAGACTATCGAATCTGAATGAAGTGTGATACATGGAAAGCCAGTTAAGATATTCTTCTTTAACTATTTATAAGAATTTGAACTACTACAAGACTGTGATGGACTACAATGCTATAATACAAACTTGTATATGGTTACCCTTTATCATAAAATAAGAAAACATTTCCAAACACAATATAGGTTAAACTACTTATGAAAAATACCAGGCAGGTCTTGATTGCTAGAACATGCATAGAAGTCAGATTTTGTATCCTCAGTTCACAACTTAAAAGCACAAAGAAAACAATTCTCTCCCCTCCATATAATTTTTCTTCATTGAAACAGTAGTAGGGGGTCTCAGAGAGAGAAATAAGAAACTGGTACTGAAGGAAAGAGAAGCCTTTTAGATAAGTAAACTGAATTTACTGCCTCCATTTGGCATGAATGAAGAGTTGCATTTAAATTCTTCTTTTGTCACCCTGACCAGCATAATGACTTGAGCCTTGGCCCCCCCGAGACTATTCACTCTAAGGATAAATTAGTGTCCTTTGGTTCATGGACAAGAGATTACATTAATTAATTAAGTGCATTTTTCTAGTCTTCCTGACATATTGTATTTTTAAATTAAATTTGAGAATTTGAAGAGCATGTGACAAATTCATTTCTTATCTGGTTTGGATTACTTAACCACCTATTTGCCCACAATTTGCCACCCCAGGATTTATCTACATTCTAAGGCCAGTACTTCAAACAGCTACCTTCTTCCGTTAAAATCAACCTGTCATAGAAATGTTTTTTCCTTCCCCCCACAAAAGTGCAGTTTCTCCACAAAATTTGCATCTACACCTGGCTCAGGAAAGGCACTATTTTGGTCCTATACAAACAGCAGCTCATCAGTTCAAACTCCTATTATCTCCCAGATCTGCAGACAGAGACAGGTGCTTTATTCTGACAGGGAAGTGGATATTCTTCTCTGTTTCCAGACAGGACCTGGCATTCACTTGGGCCCCACAGGACTGCAATATAAATTACTTTTAAATGGTGATATGATAAAGTTATTTCAGTTAATTTTTGGAGGCGTTTCACATATATTAATTTTTCTCACTCTTTGAGCCCAGAACAGTGGGCTCACAGGGCCTCAATCTCTAGGAATATAGAATGTAGGCTATACTTATAGGAAGGGGACTCTATTCAGGGAACCAATGATTCTGAAAAAGATTTTGAGTCATGGTGGGTAATCAGCTGATCATAAGGTCCCTGTACAATGCTGTGGCAAAAAGGGTTAATGCAATCCTTGGATGCATAAACAGAAGAATCCTTGGTAGGTGTAGAGAGGCTATTTTACCTATCGCATGAGCTTTCATGGGAAAAAATCCAACTTCATCAGATGCTTGAAAGCTCATGCGATAAATAAATTGTTAGTCTTTAAAAGTGCAACAGGTCTCCTTGTTTGTTTTGCGGAACTAGACTAACATGGCTACCCCTTTGGAACTATTTAACCTATATATTTGGTGGATTGCTGCTGGAATAATATAGCCAATTCTGATACCATCAATTCAAGAAGGATGTTGATAAATGGGAGAAGGTTCCGAAAAGAGCCAAGGGAATAGTTAAAGGATTATAAATCATGCCTTGTAACAACAGACTCAAGGAGCTCAATCTATTTATTTTAACCAAGAGGTTAAAGGGTGACTTGATTAAGTCCAGGGTTTTTTGGGGGATGGTACGAAGTTACCGAGTACCGGCACCTTTTTTTCACAGTGATGTGCCCCCCCCACTCCTGTTATGGTGGATTTTCCATCACTGACAATTTTTATATCAAGAATGGATATTTCTTCTAAAAGATAGGTTGTAGGAATTTTTTCAGGGGTGTCCTATGGGCCATGTTACACAAGAGATCAGACTAGACCAGCCAGAAGTGGGGCCACTGTCTGGGGGAACAGCCCAGCCCCACTACGCCTACGCCCTTGCATGTTCTTTTGTGCCTCCTTAGGGGTGCATACCCCACAGTTTGGGGACCACTGGATCACAACAATCCCTTCTGACATTGGAATTTATGAATCCCACAAAGTGCTAAGCTACCTGGCCCCAATCCAGCAAAATACTTAAGTGTGTGTTTAAGGGCTTTGTTCAAATGGAGCCAAAGAATCTTAACTCAAATATTCTGGGGAAATCTTGTGCTGAACAGCCACAAAACTGATTGTTTTAGTGCTTATAATTCAGTTTCTTTTGTTCTTTTTTATATTTAGTTAGACAAAGTGGCTCAGAGATTAGTCCTCAGTAAGGTCTAGACATGTAGAAAGTTTCAGCTTTTTAAAGGTAAGCCATTTTTTAATTCATTGGTGTATAAAGCAGCATCTTCACATTTTCCCTGAATGCTAAAAGTACTTTTGTTTCCCTAACCTTCCATAATTAAAAATGGATGAAGGAGTCCATCTTAATTTTTCCAAAATGTTGGGATGAGACCAAGAATGGAACACTGAAGATAAAAAGGAAAAATTTTCAGATAATTTTAGGCAGAAAGAGAAATACAAGGTTTACATTTGAAGGCAAAATGTAACCTTAGGTACATCATTATTTATTGACAACATACTAGAGCTGTGATCATCAAACAGTGGCAAAAATGTCAATAATCTATATATGTATTTAGGCATTAGTGAAATATAATGTAAAATTAATTCAGTGTGGAAATCCCACTTTAAAGAATTAAAATAATTTTTAGAGAAAATAAAGTATAAATAGTTGTTTTCTCTAAAATTTCAAAAGCCTGAATCAAGGACACTTACCTCTTTCTCTGCCTTTATAAGGTAGAAAAGCACCAGAAATAAAGGATCCACTGGTGTTGCAAACAACAGGCGACCATCTATGGACAAAAAGATGAAAGAATATTTAATTCCTAGACACATAACATAGCCTGACTATTTCTTTTTACTTTTATTGATAAGGGTTGCAGTATTTTTGTGGAGTGGTCAAGTCCATTCTTATTGTGTTTTATAAATGCTTTAAGAGAGCTCCGTTCTCAGTTGTGCCTAACCTATGCTGCTGTGGCCCCTTGCCCACTTATGCCAGCGGGCAAGCTCTGCAGTAGGAAGCAGAGGCAGGCAATGTAAAAGGTGCAAGAGGAGTTGTAACTGCGTTTCCAAAGTCCAGAGAGTCCCACCACATGGGGGAATACTCGAGGTGGTTTCTTATGTGGAAAAAAGTAAACTCAGTAGACCAGAGAATCTGGCCCAGCATGTATGTTTAATAATATATACCAACTGCAGGATGAGGCCTTCATTTAATGAAGCCCTCAATGGAGACAATTGGAAACAACAATACAACATGAAAGAAATTCACTAGATAAGATCTAATAATTGATAACCATTCAACATTAGAATAATCAAAGCAAAACACAAAGCTGGAGAATAATCTTTAGAAGAATAACTTTTCAAAGTACAGGGGTTAATTTTATACATGTCCCTGCATCAGTCAAAGAAATTAGGAACAGCTTTCAACGCTTCTAAGCAACACACACGTGATGGTTCCTTAGGGCAGCTATTTCTCAGAGGCGAAGGCAGAAGATGGGAGAAGGAGAGAACTTAGAAAGGTCTGTATAATGAAGCATGCACACTGCCTTGGCTCAACACTCATCCACAGCAAGTCAAAGCTTACAGCAGCATGGCTTGCAGTCTGGTTATGACTATATGCACCTGTTCAAAGGAAATTTATAATTCAGCACACAACTAGGGATAATACAATTACAGACACATGGTTTAGAAAACTGTTTGTTCATCTGTCATTAAATGGTACTTTTTAAATTAAAAAATATCAAATCAAATAGGACACGTCAATTGACTGGGCAAGAAACTTTTCTTTAGTGACATCCTTGTAGATAAAAAAAACCTTCTCAGATCCTTGGTGAGAAGGTATAGGAAGTTGTCTGCCTTCTATTCAAAAAGATAAAGTAGGGTCAGGAGAGGGCTTTGAATAATTAGGGGAACTTGCTCCAAGTAAAATATCAGCTTCAGAAAAGAACCATCATCTGTAGCTCCCTAAGCTTTTCTGGGAACCAGAATGGTAGGTGAAAGAAAGTGGGACCAAATGTTTCAATGCTTGAAATTATATCTCATAGCTAAAATAAGTGGGCCCATTGATACTTTTCTCCCCTAAAATTAAAATATACATACATACCCTGAGGACTTGTCAGATTGATTGACAAGGAAAGCTAAATATTTTGCGCACTTGAGTTTACTACAATTTGATGTTTTTCAAGACACATGAACATCTGTCTAATTGAGGCTGCCAAAGGCAGTCTTCTAAGAGACCACAAAGCTCCACCCTCTGGCTAAATCCAGATGGCATGTAATTGCCTCAGAAGGTAGAGATACAAAGTGGCTGGACTCTACAATTAGCAAGACACACCAGTAAATTACAAGGTGGGGGGAGGGGGAAATATATGAATATTAGTCACATTTAGGAGTCAGGGAAAGGAAATACTATGTTACTCACCATGTTGAACAGCCTGACCTATAAACCAAGAACGATATTCTTCATGAAAAGCTTTTACTTCAAACAGCTGCTGTGCCCTGCTATTGAATAAGTAGAGGGCTGCTTCCCCTGTTAAAAGAAATCTGGTTTGTATTTGTAAGCTTTCATGAAAATCAAAAGACCATCCAATACGTCTGAAGAATGTGCCTAATATATACATAAACATACATACATTCTACATACACTGTAACTACAAAGAAAGCTTATACAAAGAAAACTATTATATACAGATGTTCATTTACCAGCTCTATAATCCCTACTGAATTTTGAATCAATAAATAAGAAGTGTGAATAGTTCATCTTACAATGCAAAGCCTTTGATTCAAACCCAAATCAGATCACACAAGAAATTAGCTTTTGTCTGTATGGGACACGGTGGTGGTAGCCAGAATTTTCCTTTTTTCTTTGTGTCTGTCTGACTGAGCTATCTGACTCAGGGATAGGGAATGAGACACCCTATTCTTTAAGTGCCAGTTTACTGTTTGGCATTTATTTTGTATGGATGTAAGGAGATTAGGGGTTAAATGAATTAGGTGAATGAGGGAGCTGAACCAGGGGTTTTCACTAGAAACTTGAAATCTTGGAGATGACAGAATTGCTTTGTTTCAGGTCCATTCACAAAATCCCCATTCTCATTGGTTCATTTGAACAAAGTGGAATGAATCATTCTTATGAGTTTTGATTAGGAAATGCCAAAAATATTGTGAACAAGGTTGACAATCTCCATGACTGTATTGGAAAGTCACCAAGACTTTTCTTTGGGAGTTGTATGATTTTGCAGATTTAGTTAATTCTGGCTGAGTGCTCAAGAATATACCAACATTGCATGGGTGTTTATACAACAATTTATTTATTAAAAACACAAATACAATTAAAAGATGCTAAAAGAGTGTTTTGTCCTCTTCCTATTTCAAACCCTGCTCTTATACATAAGGTTACATAACCAAAGGTTTGAGCATTACAAGTCTACAAATGGCTTCTGGTAATTCTAAAGTAAGATGCTCCAGATTCATTGTCAAGAACTTTACTTAAAGCTTTTTCCTAAAAGCCTTCCCCACACACTTTTGATACAACAAGTTAAATAGGGCACTTTTTGCCTGATAAAATATCCAATTTTTCATTTTTTGTGACAAACTGCAAAGCCAATTCAGTACTGAAGATGGAAGATGTGCATTGCTTTATGTTTCAAAGCTAATTCTGAATATTTGTTAACAGAATTAGTAAACTCTTTCCCCATTCTGTATCTCGTCTTTCACTAGTCTCTTCCTTTAAGCACAAAGCAGCATCTAGCAAATTATCTGTACTTGTAACTAAGGTCCCCAGGTGTGTTTTAATGTCATAAACATGAATGGTGACATTTAAAAAACCCAATGGTCCAGCAGAAAGCAAATTCATTTATGAAGGGAGTAAAGAAAAACCTGAACCAGATTTTTCAAACAAGCTACTTTAAATGTGAAGAATTTCTGTTTAAATAAACTAAACAGGATTTAATACTGTATATTTTAATGAAAAGAAAGTCTTAGACAAAGACAGCTTAAAATACTCTGGTTATACAACTAAAGAAGAAAATGTTTTGGATGTTTTCTACATTATTTGTTTTTCCAGTATGTTTCTAATTAAAGGTAAATCATCATTTACTGACAAGAGATACCACAATCTGGACTGAGTAAAAAGAAAATTGTAGTTAAAAATGAAAAGGTTCAAAAATTTGGCAAGTGTAGTAAAAGCCTCTCCTAACTGAATGTTTATTTTGCAGAATAAGGTGACAAGCTGAAGAATCTAAATTCGTATTTAAAAGAAAAAGGCCAGCAGATCCCCCCAAAACTAATGTATTTAAGAGACAGTTAAAATATACCACTTCTTTATGCTGCCAATATTTCTGATGAACAGTTCCACCAATTAACATAATAAAATAAATCCTATACGTTTGAATTAACTACACAGCATCCTCAGCAAAATCTTTGGCATGAGAGTCACACTACCATCATTTCAGCTTGCAAAATATTAATCCTCTGGTAGAGATTAAGAGAGAATTAATCATAACATTAACAACATCCTCCACTATTGTAAACTTGCCTGTACTTGGATTACGCAGTCTTGTAAATAAAGGTCCATCATCAGGTTTCATAGGGAGATCAGTAACAGATTCTGAAAAGAATTATAAAATTGTAAATTGAGAAATCTTTCCCTCCCCATCACACTTCACCCACATTTTTATCTGTATTAATATGATTCACCTTTCAGATACTTATATTTTCTCCCTGAAAGCCACACAGTATGCCCGTTACATCAGAACCTAATGAATAGCCACATCGGGCAAGAAAGGGAGGTTACTCACCTTGGTGCAGTAACTGGACTTCTTTGAGATGAGGATCTCCATGGGTGCTCCACCTGAGGTGCGCTGGTGCACGCCGAGCCACCTACAGAGATTTAAAAGTAGTGACCGTTGGAGCCGTGCGCGAGACAGCTGTCTCGCAGCGTCTATCAGCGCCTCTTTAGAACGTGCGGCTCCAACCGTCATTCCCTTCTCTACATAAATCTGGAGGAACACTCCGAAGTAGAGAGGGGAGGAGGGTGGGTGGTGGAGCACCCACGGGGATCCTCATCTCAAAGAAGTCCAGTTACTGCACCAAGGTGAGTAACCTCCCTTTCTCCTTCGAGAGGAGTCCCCGTGGGTGCTCCACCTGAGGTGTATGGCAAGCAGTGCCCCTAATTGGAAGGTGGGGCTTCGGAGATTTGTCCATGCATCACAGAGAGGACTGATTGACCAACTCTAGCGTCAGCACGCATCATGGTGTCAATTGCATAATGTCTGATAAAGGTCTGAGGCGAAGCCCAGGTCGCCGCTTTACAAATCTCAGCAATCGGGACATTGTTCATGAAGGCTGTAGTTGTGGCCATAGCTCTCCCGCAGTGGGCCCTCACTATAGATGGTGTAGGAACACCGGCTGCCTTATAAGCCTCTTGTATACATTTAGAGATCAGTTTCGATACTCTTTGTGAAGATAGTACTGTGCCCTTGCATCTATTAGCTATTGCTACAAATAGTCTTTGCGATTTTCTAAAAGAGCTTGTTCTGTCTATATAGAATGCCAGTGCCCGTCGGACGTCAAGGGTGTGAAGGCATGCCTCATCTGCGTTCGCATGTGGCTTCGGGAAGAAGACAGGTAAGTCAATGATTTGGTTTGCATGGAATGATGTGGCGATCTTTGGGAGGAATCTAGGATGGGGTCTTAGGGTGACCTTGTCCTTGTGAAATACAGTGTAAGGGGGATCTGCCATTAGAGCCCCTATCTCGCTTACTCTCCTTGCTGATGTAATAGCCACTAAAAACATAACCTTCATTGAGAGGTGTACGAGCGAGCAATTTGCCAGTGGTTCGAACGGTGGCCTGGTGAGAGCTTGGAGGACCAGTCGAAGGTCCCAATTGGGAGTTGGTGCCTTAATATCGGGATATATATTCTGTACGCCTGCTAAGAATCTCTTCACTATAGGGTGTGAGAATATGGTGTCCACGCCTGTAATAGAATAGAAGGTCGATACTGCGGCTAGATGGACTTTCAGTGAGCTGTTTGATAATTTCAATCCTTTCAAGTGCAGCAGATAGTCGAGGATTGATGGGATGGACGCCTGTGGTGAATTAATTCGCCTAGATTTGCACCATTCAACAAACCTTCGCCATTTTTGGAGGTAAGTACGTCTTGTAGATTCCTTTCTACTATTCAAAAGTATTTGCAGAACTGGATCAGAGCATTCTAATTCCTCCTGCGTGAACCACGCAGGAGCCAGGCTGTTAGATGTAGTTTCTGAAGGTTCTGCTCTTGTTCTGGGAGAGAAGGTCATGTGTTATTGGAAGGCGGATTGGTGGTTGAACCGACATCTCGGTCAGTAATGTGAACCACGGGCGTCTCAGCCACGCTGGAGCTATCATAATTACTTTGGCACCGTCGTTCCTTATTTTGATTAGAGTCTTTTGTATTAGTGGAATCGGTGGAAAAGCATACAGCAGGGTGTGAGACCATGATTGGTGGAAAGCATCCCCTAGGGACCCGTTTCCAACTCCTGCTCTGGAGCAGAATCTCGGGCATTTGCGATTCTGGTAGGTTGCAAAGAGGTCTATCTGCGGATAGCCCCATTGATAACATAGGGTTTCCCAGACCCTTTGGTTCAGTTCCCACTCGTGGTCCATTGGGAAGGTCCTGCTGAGCGTATCTGCCACAGTGTTTCGAATGCCAGGTAGGTAAGAGGCCGAGATCGAGGTATGGGAGGTGATGCACCAATTCCAAAGCTTCATCGCCTCCACACAAAGGGAAGGTGATCTTGCTCCCCCCTGCCTGTTTATATAATACATACAAGCTATGTTGTCTGTCATAATTCTTATGTGCTTGCCTCTGATCTGTTCTACGAAGCAATTGCACACTCTTCGGACTGCACGCAACTCTAGAATGTTTATGTGCAAGTTCGTCTCTGTTGCTGACCACCTGAGCTGTATGGCCCTGTAGAGCTGCACCCCAACCTGTTAGGGATGCATCGGTTGAAAAGCACATAGAAGGTGCTTTCTTTTGAAAGGGCACTGAGGAGGTTTTGAGGAGATTTCCACCAACTCAGAGAGTTCTTTATGTCCTTTGGTAGTGATGGAATTTTGTGAACTGGCTGTCTGTGAGGCCTGAACAGTCTTGCAAAGCATAGTTGCAGGGGTCTCATGTGCAACCTCGCATGTTCGACTACGGCTGTTGTAGCCGCCATGTAACCTAAGAGTTTCATGCACGTGAGTGCTTCTATGGACGGGGCCATGCATATCTATCAATGCACATATGGTATCTATCAATGCACATATGGTGGTGAATCTGTCTTCTAGAAGGAAGGCTGTTGTGCGTCTGGAGTCTATGTTTGCTCCTATGAACTCTATGGTCTGTGATGGGTTCATGACTGATTTTTGCCAATTTATGAGGAGGCCCAGCTTTCGGAATAGGTCTATTGTGAAGTTCAAGTCTCTTCTGGCCTGAAGCTCTGTTCTTGCTTTTAGAAGACAATCGTCCAGGTAAGGGAAGATCGTGATTCCCTGTCTTCGTAGAAAAGCGGCCACCACTGAGAACACTTTTGAGAATGTTCTTGGGGCTGTTGAAAGCCCGAATGGTAGGACTGTGTATTCGTAATGGGAAGTCCCAACTTTATATCTCAAAAACCTGCGGTGTGATGGGTGTATAGATACATGGAAATACGCGTCTTGAAGGTCAAGGGATGTAAACCAATTGTTGGGTTCCAGAGTAGGGATGATTGAGGAAATAGTCGTCATTCTGAACCTTTCTTGTTTTATAAACTTGTTGAGCCTCCTGAGGTCGAGGATCGGTCTCCATCCCCCTGATTTCTTCTTTATTAAGAAGTATGGAGAGTAGAACCCCCTCCCCCTGTATTCTTCTGGCACCTGTTGTATCGCACCCAGTCGTAGCAGGCATTGCACCTCCTCCTGTAATAAATGTACATGAGGTGTGTCCCTGAAGTGGGACGGGTAATGGGGGGTATAAGTTGGAGATTTTATGAAGGGGATGGTATAACCGGTCCTGATGATATCTAGTACCCATTTGTCCTTTGTGATGGTCGACCAACAGGGGTAAAAAGGTCTGAGTTGATGTTGGAAATCTATCGTGAGCTCTGGAAGTTGTACGTGGTCTATCGATCCCTCGACCAGACCTTCAAAACTGCGGTTTAGCTGGGAGGTTCTGAGACGTCCCAGAATGATTGTTGTTTTGTCTGCGTCTCTGGGTACGTTGCCTACCTCTCGGCGGATCTTGTCGCCTTAGGTTTTGTCTAAATGCATATTGGTACTGGTATCTTGTGTTATACGGTTGGTATCTGCTCTGATGTTTCTTGCCAGTGTTGGGGTAGATACCGAAAGTTTTTAGCGTAGCCCTGTCATCCTTTGACATGTGCATTGTGTCATTCGTCTTATTGTAAAACAATTTGTTTTTATCAAAGGGGAGATCTTCAACTGTTGACTGTAGTTGGCGAGGGAGATCAGCAGAGTGCAGCCAGGTGGATCTCCTCATCACAATACCTGTTGCCACGGATCTTGCTGCTGTATCTGTTATGTCTAGTGCGGCCTGCAGAGCCGTGCGAGAGATGAGCTGACCCTCTCTTATTACAGCATGGAACTGACGTCTCGAGGATTCGGGGATAGCGTCGATGAAATCTGCCAACTTCAGCTAATTGGTATGGTTGTAGTTGGCCAGTAACGCTGTGTAATTGGCAATGCGCATCTGTAGAGATGATGAAGTGTACACCTTTTTTGCCAAATAAATTGAGCTTCTTATCTTCCTTATCATGTGGCGTTGTCTTATTGTATTGCTGCTTGTTCCTGTGATTTGCAGCTTCTATTACCAGGGAGTTTGGAGGTGGGTGTGAGAAGAGATATTCAGAATTTTTGGCCTGATATATAATACTTTCTGTCCGCTCTCCTGTTGGTTGGAGGAATTGAAGCTGGAGTCTGCCATATCAGGTCGGCTGGTTCAACTAGGGCATTGTCCATAGGCAGGGTGACCCTGGAGGTGGGTTTCATTTGCATGATGGTCAGGAGCTTGTGGTGTGAGTCACTGACCTCATGCATTGGAATTTCCAGGGACCCTGCCACTCTCTTAAATAACTCTTGAAATTGTTTCGCCTCATCAAGCGATGCAGCGGAGGTGGACGGAATGATGACTTCGTCCAGTAAAGATGATGCGTTCTGACGTGGGGAAAGCGTATTGTGATCGACAGGATCCTCGTCATCATCCTGTGACTGGGATCCAGGTGAGGAGGCATGCAACTCGTCTTGCCTGCTTAAAGTTGAGGTCGGTCCGTGACTCTTCTTCCTTTCATGCAGAGATCCCGACCTATGAGTCATCCAATAAGGAGGGTAGGTGAACATAGGGGCATACCATCCGTGATCAAAATTGGGATATGGCATTCTGCCCTGAACAGGGATTCTCAATCCATGCCTATACAGAGCCTCACTGTAAGGGAGGTCTCTTGAAGCTTCTCCCTGTGGTTCTTCTTCACTGGAGTAGTCAGGGGGGGACCTGATCTGCCGGTGCCATGGTCCCGTCTAATGTTCTGTATACTCAGGAGATGGGGATCTTGTGTCCCTGACTGGCTCCCAATGCTTGGTCTTTTGAGAGCTCTTACGAGCTGAACCCAGTGCCGAGGCTTTTTCTTGCAGCGCTCTCCCTGGTGCTGAAACTGCCTGTGGCTGCGGGAGAGCGTTCGGCTCCGTCGGCTCCAGTTGATCTTGCAGCTGCTGACTCAGAGGTGCCTGCGGCACCGAGACCTCTGTAAGGGATTCCTTCGAGGTCTGAGGGTCGTTCGGCACGGAGGAGTCCTGTGGTGCTGACCCCTGTGGTGCCTTGCTGTTCGGCAGCCTGTCAGAGGGGTTTGTTTCTGCCGCAGCAGTCCCAGCTTTCTTTTTACCCTTGGAGCTGCTCTTTGTGCCTGAGGGACCAACAGCCTCTTTGGCACGGCACCTGGAAGGAGACAGGGAGGGCTGCCTTTTCTTTTTAGCCTCTCCTTGATGAGGTGATAAATGCCTCTTTTGTCCGAGGCTCGGGGAAGCAGAGTGTCTGCGGCTCGCTTCTGATGCCGGTCTCAGGGACTTCTCCATGAGGAGGAGTTTTAATCTCAAGTCCTTGTCTTTCTTTGCCCTGGCACTCAGGTTTTTACAGTGGGGGCACTTCTCAGAAATGTGCCCCTCACCCAGACATCTTATACAGACGGCATGACCGTCTGAAGCCGGTATGGAGTCCCGGCACTTTTCACACCGTTTAAAACCGGGGGAGCCCGGCATAGTCAGAGAGTGCAAGCTCCGTTTTTTTGTTTTTGTTTTTTTTAAAACTGAAAGTTAAGGAATAAAGAGAATCCCCATGAGGGGAGACTCTAAGAGAAGTGAGGGAAAAAGAAAGAAGAACAGAGAAAGGGTTGTTGTTGTGTGGTTTTTTTTTTTTTTTTGTGAGAGAGAAATTTCTCCAGTGTGTGGACTCCGGCGGTAGAGAAGGGAATGACGGTTGGAGCCGCACGTTCTAAAGAGGCGCTGAGGGACGCCGCGAGACAGCTGTCTCGCACGCGGCTCCAACAGTCACTACTTTTAAATCTCCGTAGGTGGCTCGGCGCGCGCCAGCACATCTCAGGTGGAGCACCCACGGGGACTCCTCTCGAAGGAGAACAATGATCATTTATCCCAGTAGCGCTAGTGCTTCAAAAAAGGACAGAAGAGGGCAATTCACAATAATCCATCCCTTGTCATCCACTCTCAACTTCTAGAAGTTTGAGGTTTAGGGACACCCTGAGCATTGGGTTGCATCCCTGACTATCTTGGCCATTGATGGACCTATCTTCCATGAACTTATTCTTTTTTGAACTCGGTTATATTTTTGGCCTTCACAATGTTCCATGACAAGAAGTTCTACAGGCTAACTGTGCTTTCCGTGAGGTCTTCCTTTTGTTTGTTTTAAACCTGCTGCCTGTTAATTTCATTGAGTGACCTCTAGTTTTTGTGTTATATGAAGGGATAAATAACACTTCCCTATTCACTTTCTACAACCATTCATGGTTTTACAGATCTCTATCATATTTCTCCTTAGTTGTCTCTTTTCTAAGCTGACCAATTGTTCCATATCCCTAATCATTTCTGTTGCTTTTCTCTGCACGTTCTCCAATTCTCATATATCCTTTTTGAGACTGGATGACCAGAACTGCATACAATACTCAATGGCTATGTCTACACTTGCACTTTTAAGTCGACTTTAACTAAGTCGACTTAGTTAAGTCAACTTAGTGTGTCTACACTTAAATTTAAAGTCGACTTAAAGGGAAACTTACAAAGTCGACCTAGAGCGTCCACACTGGATGATCTAGGTCAACTTTGTGGAGCTAGGGGGACCTTGGGTAGGTCCACGGTGGCAGGGGGGGCACCCCTTGTGTGCAATGGGGCAAAGGGGGACAGGGACCCTGGCACGGCATGTGGGCAGGGTGTGACGCTGTCTGGATTTAGGAAGCATTTATGATATTATTTTCAATGGATATCTCATAAATGCTCCATAATCCATAGGAACTATGTCATGTTTGGTATCAATAGAAAGGTAGTAATTTGCTGGGAATGATTATATAGTTTATGTCTAGGAATTCTATTGCGATTAGAAGTTAAAATTTGGTGTTATATCCATACTTTAACTTATGTTAAAACCATTGTGACCTTAATATTTAGGAATTTGCCAGGTCAATGGTCCCAGGGAGTTACCTGGTGAGCCATTAGGACACAATGGTTGTATTCCTTTAATGGCTCATCAGGTAACTCCCTGGGACCATTGTCCTAGCACATTCCTAAACATTAAGGTCACAATGGTGTTAACATAAGAAAGTATGGATATTACACCAAATTTTAACTTCTAATTGCAATAGAATCCCTAGACATAAACTATATAATCATTCCCAGCAAATTACTACCTTTCTATTGATACCAAACATGACATAGTTCCTATGGATTATAGAGCATTTATGAGATATCCATTGAAAATAATATCATAAATGCTTCCCTAAATCCAGACAGCGTCACACCCTGCCCACATGCCCTGCCCTTTGGGGGGCATGCCAGGCTCCTCTTGTGCCCCCCCTCCGGCAGGGAGGGCATTGGTGTAGTCCTGGGGTAGCCCTAAGTCGACTTAGGGCTACCCCAGGGCTACACTGGCTTAATTCGACTTTAAAAAGTCGAATTAAGCCTTAGGTCGAGTAGAAAGGTGGTTTAATAAAGTCGACTTAATTTTCATTAAATCGACTTTATTTTCCTTAAGTCGACTTAAGCAAGCTGCTTAAGTCGATTTAAGGAAACTGTAGTGTAGATACAGGGCCAATTAAGTCAACTTAAGCCAAGCTTAAGTCGACTTGGTTTACCAGTGTAGACACAGCCAAGGTCTGTGGCATTATAATACTGTGGCATTATAATAGTTTCTGTTTTGTTTTCTATCCCTTTCCTAATGGTTCCTAACACTCTGCTAGGTTGTTTTTTTGTTTTGTTTTTTAAATGGTGGGGGAGGGGACAGCTGCTGCACACTGAATTGAAGTTTTCAGAGAACTATCCACAATGCTCCACAATCTCTTTCTTGTATGATAACGACCAGTTTAGGCCCCATCATTTTATACGTATAGTTGGGATTATGTTTTGCAATGTGCGTTACCTTGTACTGATTAACACTGAATTTCATTTGCTATTTTGTCACCCAGTCATACCGTTCTCTGATATGCCTTTGTAACTCTTTGCAGTCAGCTTTGAACTTAACTATTTTAAGCAATTTTGACTTACCTGAAAATTTTGCCACCTCACCATTTACCCCTCCTCCCAGATCATTTATAAGTATGTTGAAAAGCACTGGTCACAATACAGATCCTTGTGGACTCTGCTACATACCTCTCTCTATTGTGAAATTGCCCATTTATTCCTACCCTTTGGGTATGTCTATATCGGCATTAAAAATCCAAAGCTGGCCCGTACCAGCTGGCTCAGACTAATGGGGCTCAGACTAAGGGGCAGTTTATTAGTGATGTACACATTTGGGCTCAGATCTAGGCTCTAGGACCCTATGAGAGGGGAAGATCCCAGAGCTCAGGCTCCACCCTAAGCCTGAACATCCTCTCAGCCAAAGCCTGCTCTACTGTCCAGTGATGCCACTGACTGTTTGGCAGACTTCCTGCTTCTGATGTTCTTAAAAAGATTTTTGCTGTTTGTTTGTCTTTTCCTAATTACCCTTCCAACTTCTTCTTGGTCTGCCCCATTTTAAACTTGATTTACCAGAGTTTATGCTCCTTTCTATTTGACTCACTAAGATTTGACTTCCAGTTTTTAAAGGATGCCTTTTTGCCTCTAACCACCTCTTTTACTCTGCTGTTTAGTTATGGTGCCATTTTTGGGTCCTCTTACTGGACTACCTATAAAGATATTAAATTTAATGACATTACGGTCATTAATACTCAGTGGTTCAGCAATATTCACCTGTTGGGCCAGATCCAGTATGCCACTTAGTACTAAAGCAGGAATTAGCTCTCCCCTAGGGCGTTCCACAACAAATTGTTCCAACAAACAGTCATGTATAGTGTCTAGAAATGTGATTTTTGCATCCCATTCTAAGGTGACATATACCCAGTGAATATTAGGATAGCTGAATTTCCCTGTCATTATTACATTTTCTCTCTATATATCCTGTCTAATCTCTTTGAGCATTTCACAATCACGGTCATCATCCTGGTCAGGTGGTCGACAGTATATTCCTTCTGCTATACTTTCATTGTTCAAGCACTGAATTTCTAAGGTACACTTTGATTAATTTCATGTTTATACGACTATGCACTTTGTCACATAAAATGCCACATCCCCACCAATGTGACCTAGTCTGTCATTCCTAGCAGCCAATGTATTTTGCACAACATTGACTAGAGCTCATTTTCATTAGAAATCAGTTATACTTGAAAATCAGGATGGCATGCAAACAGGGAGAATACTGCAAGAATTTTGCATAGACACACATTTTTTGTATGTTAAGAAAACCTTATTTATGTGGAACACATACAGGAGAGAACATGAAAGAATAAGAAGAAGTCTGGGTAAGTAACCATTATTTTTATAGAAGGCACAGAGACCTTTATTTACAAAAGTATTTGGATTGCCTTTTTTGAAACTTTCAGCCCCATACTCAGGCAAAAGATAATGTTGTTGCAGGTTTTCTTAAAAAGAGATATCAAAACACCTTTGATGTTTCCAGGAAACCTAAGAATTGAAATGTGTCTTTTGTCTTAAGGTCGAAGACCTGTAATTGGTTAAGAAAATTGGAGAATATAAGCAAAGACCAAACTGAGGATACAGCAAGAGGTCTCTTGTTAAATCCTAAAGGAAGACGGTGGATTATTGCCGCAATATACCAGAGTATTTCCAGAGGGATGGCCGTGTTCGTCTGTGCATAACAGAAACAATGAGAGTCCTGTGGCACCTTAAAGACTGACAGATTTCTTCGGGCAAAGCTTTCGTGGGCTCCAAACCACTGTCAGATGCACCTAAGTAATATACCAGAGTAATTTTTTATAAACTCTGCTCCAAGGAGTTTTTTTCAGACAGCAAGAAACACGTTAGTGAGAGTGTGCAAAGTCTTTTGATTAGAAATTATGCCTTTCAATTAATTGTACTGCATCTAGACACTACCAAGATGGATACAGATAGAAAACAATTGTTCACTCAATGTAGGTGGGTGCATTAATAGTAGAGAGAAAACCGTTAGTCCAGCACAGCATTCAAGAATACTACTACATTACAAATTCATACAAGCATATAGTGCTTTTATAACCATAACAAATGAGGTAATTAAGAGGTAAGCACAATGTGTTTATGGAGCTGTTTAAATAAATGTCAAAACTGCTTTTATGCAGAATTGTTGTAGCTGTGTTGGTCCCAGGATATTAGACAGACAAGATGTGTGAGGTCAGAGCTCTTACGGGACCAACTTCTGTTCTGGAGAGAAACAAGCTTTTGAGGGGTTTTTACTACTACAATAAAAGAATATTACTTCATCCACCTTGTCTCTCTCAAATTGGCTTTGTAATATATAATTTAAGATATATTTTACAGTAATCTATACACAATAGTCATCAAGTAACACTAAACAATGTTCAAACAATACTTCAAGACGGATGTATCATTTTCACTGAAGGCTACAAACAGAATTTCACAACTTATCTATCCTGATGCTAATTTCAGAGAGGCGATAAAGGCTTAGAAAATGTGCAGCAGGTACATTAAACGGTAATCCCAGCACACTTGTTTTCTATCCTCATGCATTCTCTTATGTAAAAGCCATTCCCACTTTAACACAGGCCAAGTATAAAATAATACCAGAACAAACAATTACAGCTTTTTAAGAAGTACCCAGACTTCTTCCACATTTAATGAAAATACTCAGGTCATCTGATGACTTTCACTCCGCCTGACTCATTCCTAAAATCTTGGGGGAAACCTTATCACATTTCCTGGAAGTCAGACGTACAATGAAGTTCCATATTTATATAGCTGTTATTTTTACACAAATAAATTGAAAAGGAACATAAAATCTCCCCCAAGCTACATGAAGCAACTGTGGATGATCCAGAATCTATTTTTATAAGCAAATTTTAAAAATGAATACTCTGGTATTAACAGACTGGTATCGAATGATATGGAATTCTCAGGCAAAAAGCTGACATTGAAGTCGTAAATGGCTATCAATGACTTAAAACGAAAAAACCCTTAAAAGAATATTGAGTCCCGCGCCCCCGGGCCCCCCAAGAAAGAAAGAAAGAAAGAAAGAAAGAAAGAAAGAAAGAAAGAAAGCTCATTAAAAAGCCTGGAAATACAAAGATAAGATTTCATTTAAAAACAGATATTTAAATATATAAATATGCCCTAGTTTAAGTCTCCACATAAATGTATTTTCTTCCATTCCCTGCACTGCCAGCCAATGCAGCCTTTGCACATTGTTTATAACACAGAGACATTTTGATTAAATCCTTTGGACAGAAATTTTAATAAAGATTTTAAATGATAGCATGACAAAGATACTGATACTGCAGGTATTTCAGATCCAATAATTTCACTTCATATGTGTGCCATTTGGAGTCAAGGAGCTCTGAAGTTCAGTATAAATGCCTCTATGGTACATAAGCTGTGATGTCCCACAACTTGTAAGTAATACAGACCTTTTAGGAAAAGGGCTGAATAAAATTACATAGCATTTATGACAATTTACATCGTCCAAGTGTTTTACAATGTTTAACTAATAATCCATACAAGGTATGCATTAATTTCCATCTACAGAGGAATAAACTGAAATACACAAAGAGCAAGTGACATGATAGACGTCAGAAAATGAGTTCGTGTCAGAGACAGGACTAGAAATTTGATTTCTTGACTCCCAGTGTCATGCTAGGAACAAGAAAAATCATACTGCCTCTTCACAAAAACCCACAAACAGGCACTCAGCAAACAGGCATTTTGCACAGACACATATTCTGCAGGAGTATCCACTGCATCCTCTTGGAAAATTCTGTCTTTGCATTCCATTTCTCGACTACATTCAAACATTATAAAGCATTGGAGAGCTTACATTTCTCACGTTCCTCATAACAAACCTAAAATGCTATCTTCAGAAATTGATTGGCGCGCTCCAGCAAAGGGCCAAATTCAGAGATTATGTTTAAGGTAGTTTAATTTGTATTCCTTAAAATTATAGAATCATAGAAGATATGGGTTGGACAGGACCTCACAAGGTCATTCTGACACATTGCACCGCATATACACCCTTACGGTGTGATTGTGTATCATTGGTGTTGACTCTTATAATGTAACTGTGTATTATTTAACGCAAAGTATGTCATGTTAGATGTTTTTGGAATGTTCCTGACATTATTGATATAGCTGTATGTTTCTTGAATGTTGTATTTGTCGTTATGAGGCTCTGCTATGTAATATTCCCTAATATGCGTCTCTCGTTGCTTCTGGCAGATCCAGGTAAACACTAAGGCAGGAGACAGTTCACACCTCACAAAGTCGTACATAAAACAGCCCAGCTCTTCCAGGAACAATGGACTGGCCTAAGCATCTGACAAGGTGATGATCCTTTACTCTAGACTTGGAGAAGATCAGGCAGGAAGAATATTGGTCACCTGACCCTGAAGGGGAGAGGGTGAGAGACCAGAGTGGGGCACAGGGACATTTGAAATAATGGGGACATTTTGCTCTCTGAGGTTCTCTCCTGCAATCCATTCACAAGACAACACCAAGACTGACCAACCAGCTTATGGTGAGAACTATCTAAAGACTGTATAGCTACTGAAGTATTTTATTTAAAATGTGATTTGCTTTTATTTCTTCTTGATCAAATCTGACTGCTATTTCTCTGACTTCTAATCATTTAAAATCTTTCTATACTTAATACATGTATTTCTTTGTGTTAGCTAAAGCAGCACATGTGATTTGGGTATATGTAGAAACTTTGCTTAAAGAGTGACAGAGCTGATGCATATAAATTTCTTTGATAAACTGACAGACATATATGAGTTTGCAGAGTGCAGTGAGCCTCACTCAACTCTGTAAAACAGAAGTTCCGAGGGTTGCATCTGGGACTGAGGGAATTTGCTGGGCCATTTTATTGCATAAAGCTCCTTCACCATCAGGGCCATCCCTGGGGAGGGGGGCAAATGGGGCGACCGCCCTGCGGGTACGTGGGCCCCACGTGCACCGCAGCCCCTCCTCCCACAGCCACCCCACTGCCTTCAGCAGCGAGCTGAAGGCAGTTGGGCGGGGCAGGCCGGGAGGGCTATGCCCAGCCCCTGGGCTGGCCCTCCCTGCCTCCAGGGCAGAGCAGGCAAGTCCAGGGGCAGAGCACGTGAGGCCTGGCCTTTGGGCTGGCTTCCCCCAAACTGCCACCTCCACGCCGCAGGCGGCCTCGGCCTCCCGGCACAGGTCTGGTGCCGCCAGCTACCTCCCGCCCGCAGGCGGCCTCCAGGGCCGGGGCCGACTCCACCCGCACCTCCTCCGTCAGGCGGCCTCGGCCTCCTGGCCCAGGGCTGGCTCCCTGGGAGGCGGAGCGGGCCAGTCAGCCCGCCACGCTCCCCTCCAGCATGGGGGGCAGGGCCCCCACTTTGGCCAATTGGCCCTGGGCCCCGCTCCCCCCACAGGACAGCCCTGTTCACCATGTCAAGGGCCACTTGTTCGCACGCTGGTGGAGGCAGCCTTAATTATTGTCTGATCTGGCGGGACAATTTCTAGGCTGGAGTGACTGACATGGAAGTGTCTCTTCATTTCATGACCTCTCTGCTGAGCCTACCAATAGGGTAGTAAAAATAGCATCAGCTGTGACATGGACACCTGTGCATGAGAAACAGTGCTCTGAATGGTCCACTCTTCACACACACACTGTCAACCAGATGGGACTGGAACCAATGAACAAAAAGTGAAGAACTCCATATTTCATTATTCAGACCTCCAACCAATCCAGCATTGTCCCACTTGTGATTTTCTTGCAATCCCTGGGGGCCCCCCCCCCCCCCCCAAGGGGGTTCCATAGAGCTTCGGCCCCTTGAATCAAATTATATAAGAACACCAGCTTTTTTTTTTTTTTTTTTTTTTTTTTAAGTAAAATTCCAATCCTTGTATTGCAGAGAAAAAGCTTGAAAATACAAACTCTAAAAAGCCAAAAGGCAAAATAAAAAGAACTCAAATGTTTTATTGCCTTAAAAACTGATATTTTTAAAATCTCATTATTTCGTGTGGTCTGACTTAAGCTATTTTTTAAAACACTTGAGGTTGATAATACTGCAGTCTGACAGTAAATTTTGATATGTAACTACTCCATTTAAGTTGATGCTGACATCCTTTCCTTGACGATCACTGTGCCACTGCACTGGAAATGGGGCGCTATTATCAGTACTTGCAACAGAAATGAAAATGGAATTCTGAACACTAATTTCTAGACTGGTTCCTGAGGATAGTGATGCCATGTATCACTTAGTACCAAAGAGCCGCACTGCTTCCTCCTCAACATTATTCATTATTACTCATCTTGCCTTAAGCGTGACTTTAATTCGCATAGAGATCATAGATGCTGCAAATGAAGAGAGGTCCTGGAATCAGCCCAGAAACAAGAAACTGAAATCAGAAAACATGTTTGCAGTGTAAAATTCAAGTATCCAGAAACGAAACTAAAACTCATTTCCTAAGTCATTAGAATATAAGAACAGTCATGCTGGGTCTTGCCCAGTATCCTGTCTTCTGACAGTGGCCAATGCCAGGTGCTTCAGAAGGAATAAACAGAACAGGTAATCATCAAGTGATCCATCCTGTTGCCCATCTCCGGATTCTGGTAAAGCATATTCCCTACTTATCTGGCTAATAGCCGTTGATGGACCTATCTTACACAAACGTATCTAGTTCTTTTTTAAGCACCATTACTCTCTGGGCCTTCACAACATCCTTTGGCAAGTAGTTCCATAGGTTGACCACGTGTTGTGTAAAGAAATATTTCCTCTTGTTCCTTTTAAATTGCTGCCTATTAATCTAATTTAGTGACCCCTAGTTCTTGTGGTATGAGGAGTAAATAACATCTTTTTATTTACTTTCTCCACACCAGTCATTATTTTATAGACTTCCATCCTATCCCCCTTACTCTTCTCTTTTCCAAGCTGAAAATTCACAATCTTATTAATCTATTAACCTGGAAAGTCAGGTTAGGGAACACTTAATGAAATTGGATGTGCACAAGTCCATGGGGCTGGATGAACTGCATCCGAGGGTGCTGAGGGAGTTGGGGGAAGTGATTGCAGAGCCGCTGGCCATTATCTTTGAGAACTTGTGGCGAACGGGGGTGGTCCCGGAGGATTGGAAAAAGGCAAATATAGTACCTATCTTTAAGAAAGGGAAAAAGGAGGATCCGGGGAACTACAGACCGGTCAGCCTCACCTCAATCCCTGGGAAAATCATGGAGCAGGTCCTCAAGGAATCCATCCTGAAACACTTGGAGGAAAATAGAGTGATCAGGAACAGTCAACATGGATTCACCAAGGGCAAATCGTGCCTGACCAACCTGATTTCCTTCTATGATGAGATGACTGGATTTGTGGATGCGGGAAGAGCCGTTGACGTGATATACCTTGACTTTAGCAAGGCTTTTGATACGGTTTCCCACAGCATTCTTGTCGGCAAGTTAAGGAAGTATGGGTTGGATGAGTGGACCGTCAGGTGGATCGAAAACTGGTTAGATCAACGGGCTCAGTGGGTAGGAATCAATGGCTCGATGTCTGGTTGGCAACCCATAACGAGTGGAGTGCCCCAGGGGTCGGTCCTGGGGCCGGTTCTATTCAACATCTTCATTAATGATCTTGATGATGGAATAGACTGCGTGCTTAGTAAGTTTGCAGATGACACCAAGTTGGGGGGAATGGTAGATACTCTGGAGGGCAGGGACAGGATCCAGAGAGACTTGGACAAATTGGAACACTGGGCCGAAAGAAACCTCATGAGGTTCAACAAAGACAAGTGCAAAGTCCTGCACTTAGGATGGAAAAATCCCATGCACTGCTACAGGCTGGGGACCGATCAGCTAAGTAGCAGCGCTGTAGAAAAGGACCTGGGAGTTATGGTGGACGGGAAGATGAATATGAGCCAACAGTGTGCCCTTGTTGCCAAAAAGGCCAATGGCATATTAGGCTGCATCAGTAGGAGTATTGCCAGCAGATCGAGGGATGTGATAATTCCCCTCTATTCGACACTGGTCAGGCCGCATCTGGAGTACTGTGTCCAGTTTTGGGCTCCCCACTACAGAAAGGATGTGGACAAATTAGAAAGAGTCCAGCGGAGGGCAACAAAAAGGATTAGGGGGCTGGGGCACATGACTTATGAGGAGAGACTGAAGGAACTAGGCTTATTTAGTCTACAGAAGAGAAGACTGAGGGGAGATTTGATAGCAACCTTCAACTACTTGAAGGGTTGCTCCAAAGAGGAGGGAGCTAGGCTGTTCTCGAGGGTAACAGAGGACAGAACAAGGAGCAATGGTTTCAAATTACAGCTGGGGAGGTCAAGGTTGGATATTAGGAAAAACTTTCTCACTAGGAGGGTGGTGAAGCATTGGAATGGGCTATCTAGGGAGATGGTAGAATCTTCATCTTTGGAGATTTTTAAGGCTCGGTTAGACAAAACCCTGGCTGGGATAATTTAGGGGGAGTGGTCCTGCTTTTTAGCAGGGGGTTGGACTAGATGACCTCGTGAGGTCCCTTCCAACCCTATGATTCTATGATTCTATCTTCATATGGAAGCTTTTCCATAGCCCTAAGAATTTTTGTTGCCGTTTTATATACCTTTTCCACTTCCAATACATCTTTTCTGAGATAGAGAGACCAGATCTACATGCAGTATTCAAGATGTGGGTGCACCATCAATTTATAAAGAGTCAATATGGATATTTTCTATCTTATCTATCGCTTTCCTAATGATTCCCAACATTCTGTTAGCTTTTTTGACTGCTGCTGCACACTGAGTGAATGTCTTCCAAAAACTATCCACGTCTTCCAAAAACTATCCAAGATCTCTTTCTTAAGTGGTAACAGCTAATTTAGATCCCATCACCTTTTATGTATAGTTGGGATTATGTTTTCCTATGTGCATTAACTTTGCATTTATCAACACTGAATTTCATTTGCCATTTTGTTGCCCAGTCTCCCAGTTCTGAGAGATCCCTTTGTAACTCTTGATTTAAATAATAGGTTACATACCACAGTTAGTTGTTCTGCAATTTTACATTTGAGTTCCTTCAGAACTCTTGGGGAAATACCATCTGGCCCTGGTGACTTATAACTGTTAAATTGATCAATTTGTTCCAAAGCTTTCTCTAAGGACACCTCAGTCTGGGACAGTTCTTCAGATATGTCATCTAAAAAGAATGGCTCAAGTTTAGGGATCTCCCTCACATTCTCAGACATGAAGCATGAGGCAAAGAATTCATTTAGTTTCTCCGCAATAGCCTTATCTTCCTTGAGTGCTTCTTTAGCATCTCCATCATCCAGTGATCCCACTGGTTTACTAGGCTTCCTTTTTCTGATGTACCTAATTTTTATTTTTTTTTGTTACGAGACTGACCAGCTACCAAGTGTGAAAATTCAGGACGGGAGTGGGGGGTAACAGACACATATATATTTAAAAAGCCTGAATATCAGGACATCTGGTCACCCTTGGTTACTTTCTGAATCTTTGGCTAGCTGTTCTTCAAATTCCTTTTTGGCCTTTCTAATTATACTTTTACACTTCACTTGTCAGAGTTTATTCCCCTTTCTATTTTCCCTCAAAAGGATTTAACTTCCACTTTTTAAAGGATGTCTTTTTTTTGCCTTTAACTGCTTCTTTTACTTCATTGTTTAGCCACAGTGGCGCTTTTTTAGGGTGTACATTTAAACTAAGGCTCTATTATTTTGTTTTTAAAAAGTTTCCATGCAGCTTACAGGTATTTCACTTGTGGCACTGAACTTTTAATTTTAGTTTAACAAACTTTACACAAAAATTAGTTACCCTTTCTGAAATTAAATGCTACCGTGGTGGTCTGCTTTGGTGTGTCCCTTTTTCTCCTCCCCCCACCAGAAGGATGTTAAATTTTATTATGTTATGGTCACTATTACTAATTAGTTTGGCTATATTAACCTCTTAGACCAGATCCTGTGCTCCACTTAGGGTTAAATCAAGAATCGTTTCTCCTCTTGTAGGTACAAAGACTAAGTGCTCCAAGAAGCAGTCATTTAAGGTGTCCAGAAACTTTATTTCTTCATCTCATAATCTGAGGTGACACTTACCCAGTCAATATGGGGATAATTGATAATAATTTGGGTTAATCTCATATTATTATTATTGAGTTTTTTATTTTTGTAGTCTCTCTATTCTCCCTGAGCATTTCACAGTCACTATCACCATCCTGGTCATGCGGTCAGGAGTATCTCCCTACATTCTTATTATTCAAGCATGGAATTACTAACCAAAGAAACTCTATGGTACAGTTTGGTTCATTTAAGATTTTTTCTTCATTTGACTCCATGCTTTCTGTCACATACAGTGCCACTTCCCTATCAGTATGATCTATTCTCTCCTTCTGATACATGTTGTGCCCTGGTATTTCTGTGCCCTATTGATTAGTCTCATTCCATCAAGCTTCTATGATGCCTATTATCAATATCCTCATTTAATATGAGACATTAAAGTTCCTACATCTTAGTATTTAGAGTTCTAGCATTTTATATAAGCATTTAAAACCTGTCACTTTTTAGCTGTTTGCTATTACGTGATATAATTTTCATTTGCTTGTGTCTCTTCAGATTCTACCCATATTTTATCATCTTCCATCCTCCTCCTCCTACTCCTCACTAGGACAGAGAGAATCTTCATTAACAGATTGTCCCCTAAGCGATGTCTCTGTCCAAACCACATGCTCTTCCGTACCTCTCGGCTTTCTCCCAGCCCTTAGTTTAAAAAGTGTTCTACGACCTTGTTAATTTTACATGCCAGCAATCCAGTTCCCTTTTGGTTTAGATGGAGCCCACTGTTCTTGCATAGACGCCCTTCTCCCTTAGTTCCTAATAGCTGAAACCCCTCCTTCCTACACCATCATTCATCCACTCATTGACACCCTGGAGTTCTGCCTATCTAACTGATTTTGCCTGTGGAACTGGAAGCATTTCAGAGAATGCTACCATGGAAGTCCTGGATATCAATCTCTTACCTAGCACTCTAAATTTTGCTTCCAGGATTTCTCTTCTACCCTTCCCTATGTCACTGGTACCTCCATATACCATGACCACTGACTCCTCTCCAGCACTGCACATAAGCCTGTTTAGATGTCCCGAGAGACCCACAACCTTTACACCCAGCAGGGAAGTCACCATGCAGTTCTCCCAGTTACCACACACCCAGCTATATGTTTCTAATGATTGAATCCCCCATTACTATCACCTGTCTCTTCCCAATAACTAGAGTTCCCTCCCCTGGAGAGAGCTCTTCAGTGCAAGATGATACCATGACATCATCTGGAAGGAGGTTCCCAATATGGTATTATTTCCCTCTGCTCCAGTTTAATATTCTTCATCTGGAGACTTTCATTCTCCTCAACAGTACAGAGGCTGTCAGACTGGGGATGGAACTGTTCTGCTGTGTGCCAAAAAGTCATATCTGTGCCCCACTCTGTCTCCTTTAGCTCTACCACTTCAGCAACCTTGATTTCCAAAGCCTGTATGCAATCTCTGAGGGCCAGGAGCGACTTACAGCAAATGCATACATATGCCACCAGCTCACTGGACAGGTAATCATACAAGCTGTATGCAATAAACTGGATAGCCCCTACTCTATTGCTGGACTTCTGCTTGCATTCTCTTTTTACTCCTGTAGCTCTTTCCATTATTATTGTTTGGTTTTTATCAGGGGATGTTTATTGCCTTTACCTTAAAGGTTAATGAAGTGTATCCACCCCCTTCCCCCTCTACTTCTAAACTCTCTAACAAAACTCCCCTATTCACTAGCTCCTCTGGTCACTTAGGAGTGGGATTTTAAAACCTCTGGTTCTCCCCAAGTAGCCTGTCCCAGGTTAAGGGTTGATGGGTGTTAAAGAACTTGGGGATCGTAGCTTCATTAAGAAGCTCTCAGTCTTGCCTAGCAGGCTGTAAAGAGCAGCTCACAGTCCCCCAAATAAAGTAACCACACAATACACAATTCAGTCAAGCATCACAAACACCCCCCCACCCCCACACCAAAGTCACCACAAAGGTCACAGAGTTGCTCCTCCCTTACCTGAGAACTTCAGTTATATCCCAAGCACTACAGCAGCAATTTACTGTTATGCAGTACCTCAAACAGCACAATAATCATAAACATATAGAGCTGCAAGGGACCTCAAGAGGTCATTTACTCCATCCTCCCTGTGCTGAGCTAGGATTACATATATCTAGACCATCCCAATAAGCAATTGTTTTATACGGAACATTACAAAGCTAGTGTCCAATCCTGTCAACATGTAAGCACATGTAAAACTTTGCTCATGTGATTAATTCAATTGAAGACTAGCTCAGCTTTCTAGTTAAACTATTCGACATTCCAGTGATTTCTGTTGCAAGTACTAACTGTATCTTGCCATTTCCAATGCTGTGGCACAGTGATCAGTCAGGGGAAAAAGCATGTCACTATTAACTGAAGCAGAAAAGTTTCATATTAAGATTTATTATCAATCTGAATGATGAGGAGATGGATAATGGAATAACAATTTTTTATTTCTAATTAACTGTTTCCAAACCAATCTATTAGCAACTAAAAATCATGTGATGACTGTTCAATGATCTCTGTGACATTAATACAAGTAATAATTCTCAGTACAATGGGATTACTCACATGAGAAAAGTTATGCATGTGCTTAAGGGTTTGCAAACTCGGACTCTACTTTGTAGCACTCTATATCACACATTTTTTGGTACAGCAACGTGCTGTCGTGTTGCTTGGGGCTTGACAGATATCAAGGTACATATAGCATTTCAGTTTCATTTCTGAATACTTGCTGACAAATCTCCTAATTTCAGTTTCCCTTCTCCATCTGGATTGATTCCAAGAAGTCTACTCCTTTCAAAACTAGCCCATTATCTCTATTACTGTAAAAAGAAAGGGGGGGGGGGAGGGAAGGGAGGAGTCCCACAACCAAAGCAAGACCAAATGATTTATGTCCAGGTGGAAACAACATTACTGAATGTGTAGGGAGGTACATGATATCAAGACCCACATGAGCATGACGAATGGTAAAATTACTCATGTGAGCAGCTACAGGTGTGCCTTAGTGCGGTCGTTCTCTGGTCAAGACATGCTTGGCAGTGTGCGTGACCCTACAGGACATACCGGTCCCCCTCGGCTCTCCACAACCAACTTATCGCTGTGTGGGACACAGTGATTGAGAACCGCTGACTTAGTGGATGTAGGATTAGACTCTTAGGATATACCTAAATTCCAAAAAGAAATACCAACAATTAGCTCTTTTCAGCTTCTGGTTGTAACATTAAAACAAGTCTTTTCCTTCCATAAGTGTGTGACCAGTAACTGCATAAGATCAGAAACTTTTTACTTACCTAATTCACTAAGATGTTGCCAAGACTTATGGGGGCTATTAAGGGCCAGATCCTGCAAATAATTATTCATCTGAATAACACTTACCCACATAAGTAGCCCCATTGAAGATCAAGGAACTTTTATAATGAGTAAGGTCTACTCACATGAATAAGAGCTGTCATGATCCTTCCCTAAAATTATAACATGTTTTTGTTATAAACCCAATTTTGCCTACTTAACTTTGTCCAAAGAAAAATAATAAAAAAAAATCATTCTGGTGGAAATTTGGAAAGCACCACCAAATTTTGCAAGTATAGCATAGGAGAATTTTACAGACATCCTGACAAAACACTTCTGAAATATGGGACTTTGAAAAAGTATTCAACTTTCCGTAATGTCTGAAAGCACCTTATAAAAACATCACATCTATTATATTCAACAGCCTCCAGTTAAGCCTCAACTGTGGGACTATTTCTGATTATGTCAGCAGCAAAACCTCAGAGTCCCTAGGACTTTCAAAACTCAGTATGTGCTTTCAGGTTCAACCAAAATTAATAAACTTTCAGATACATTTGATAAACTTTATAAATTTTGCAGGAGCTGTGCTGGCAAAGATGGTGAATTATGGGTACTGCTGCCAACATACCTATAATGGCCAGAGGTGTGAAGAGGCATGATCCATAACTGACACAGTGGCTCTGGCAATCACCCCTTGTGTAGACACAGCTATACCAGCAAATTGTACTTTTATTAGTACAGCTTGTTTCTCTCATAGGGACCAGTTCTACTATAACAGGGAAAAGGGCAGCTTTGCCAGTGTGGCTGTGACCATTCCAGGAGAACTGTCATTATAATATAGCTATACAAGTAAAACATACCTAGTGTACACATAGCCTCTGTAAGGAAAACTGTCTTGGTTCATGGAAGTTACAGGCTCTGGCTCAAATCTTGAAAATGCTTATGCATGATTAACATTTTGCACGGAACTGACTGTTCATGTGTATAAAGTTAAGCATGTGTGTAAATATTACTAAGACAGACATCTGTTGGCAAAGCCAAGTGTTTGAATATGGCACTTAACTCTAAACTGAAGTTTGAACAGATATCAAAGTAAGAAGTGAATCCCCATCCTAGACTGGAATTTAGGAAATCTGGGTTCTATTCACAGCTCTCCCACTAGCCTGGCAGACGACCTCACTTAACTTCCCTGTATTTTAGTTTCCCCATCTGTAAAATGAATATAATGATAATCACTGCCCTTGTAAACCACTTTGAGATCTATAAATGAAATGCAGAATACGAGAGCGAACTATTTATTAATTATTATTATTACCACCAGCAGCATCCTGTACTCTCTGCATGTCAGATCCCAGAGTGTAGAATAGAAAAACTAAGAATGGAGGCATATAGCAAATGAAGAAGAAAATAGAGTTGAGAAATGCATCTCTGCTCAGTTTTCTGCAGTTTGTGCACATTCTTTCTTACTCAGCCACCTTTACTTAAAGATTAACCAATCTTTTTGTTTGGACATTAATGAAGGTAAAAATCAGGTGAAATTTTAATCCAGACACTACAAAAATTAGTAGTAATGCAATTTTACATTTACAAAACACACTGAATGACAGCTGTGGACTGGAGAGAAATACAGGCCAGAGAGGATTTAAGATTTTAAGGCTTCATCTGAAACATTCTCCCAACGACACACGATAAATAAATCTGTTAGTCTTTAAAGGTGCCACAGGACTGTTGTTTTTTTAGAGGAATCTAAGTGTTTCAGACATGATGCTTGTCTTTATGCCACTGCCTTTAGGAAACAGAGGAGAGAATAAATTGTGAAAATGTACCTTTGCTAGCGATCATAAAAACAGGTGAGCTCAAGCACCAGTGGAAGTACTCCAGAAATAATATTTTGCTCTTTCCTATCTATTTGCACTACCCTTCTCTCCAAGGATCTCACAGCAACTCACTAACTTTAATGAGTTAAGTCTTGTGACACCCCCAGTGAGACAGGGAACAACGGATTCTCCATTTACAGATGGGGAAACAAGAAGCCATACGATAAACTCTGTCCGAAGACAACACGCTGAGCTAAATGGACTAGTGGTCGGATCCAGTGTGGCCATTCTTATGGCTTTGCCTAAGGTCACAGAAGAAGCTCATGGCATGCACACACACACAAAACGTGTCCTCCTGTAGATGATCCTGCTTCTTAGCTGGATAAAGGCTGGCCGAATACACAAGGATGTCTTTGCTAGGGTGCAAAGCAGCTACGGAAATCAAAATATTTGATAAGGGAAGATCTCTCTTTCCGCAGCATCGGTGGCCTCTGAGAAGCATGTAGTTCACTAAGAGTGGGAAAGGGCAGGAAATAGGCCATCAAACCCTGCCGTAAATACAACCCTCCCCCCACCAACTGTTATGCAGCTGCAACGGGCGTGACCCACAGCGAGCCCGCCTCTCCCTAAACCTCGCTGGGTCCCGCTCTCGGGGACTGGACAGAGAAAGGGCTCCAGCCCGCCGCAGGGAGGGGGTGTGACTAGGAGACGATCTGCGCCTGCCCCACTGATCAGATTTCACCGCACCGAGATCGTGTCCCTCTCCCTCCTCCTTGCCGACACCGGGCTCCGCTCCCCGCGGGGTGCAGCTGGTGGCAGGGGCGCCCAATCTCCCCAGGGGCGCCGGTGGGGGAAGGGGCGCTGGGGATCCGGCTGCTCCGCGGGGTCCGGCCAGGGGGGGTGGTTACCTGGTGCTAGGAGCACCCATTGGTCTGGCTGCGCGTCTGCCGGGCGCCGCCGCCTGCTGCCCTGCATGGTACGGGACTCTGCCGCCCGGCTCGGCCTCTGTCCGCATCCGGCAATAGCGGGGGCGGGGCAGGGGAGGCACGTGCGCAGCACCCTCCCGCTCGCGCTGCCCCAAACCCGGCGGGGGGCCTGAGAGAGCCCGCGGGCAGGGCGATACGGACCGCGCGATTTGCGCTCCAGGGCTACGGGGGAGCACAGCCGTCCGCGCGCGCGACAGCGAACCCTGAGGGGGACCTGCCGAGCCCTCCCCCCACCCCGTATCTGCCAAGTGGTACGAGCCGCAGGAGGGGGCGGGGCCGGACACACTGCGCCACCTCCTGCCCGCGCGCCCCGCCCTGCTCGCTGCTTTTGTGTAGCCACGAGCGGGCTTGGCTGGCGCGCGCGTCTTTTGCCTCGAGCCTTAGCTTCAGCTGGCGCGAGGCGCTTAGAAATTGCGTCTTTGCGGGACAGAACCTTCCTCGTTCCTCCCACTACGCCAAACGCCTCCTCTCCCGGACCTCCGCCTTCCTCCCCTTCTCCCGCCCGCAGGGGTAACAAAAAGAAATTCCTGGGCCCCTCCGGTGTTCAGTTCACTTCACACCCTCTACGGCGTCGAGGTTTCCCCTGGCATTTATCTGTTCCCAGAGGGTACCCTGGTATTGCGATTGCACTAGCCCCAGTCGTGGAGGAGGGCAGTATTGGGCCAGGTGCTGCCCATACACAGAGCACAAACAGGATCCGTGCCCCAAGGAGATGATCACACAACTGTTAGTAGCATCTGTTAATGCAGGCATTACATAGGAGCCTAGCACACATTGTTTGCTTAATAAAATCGTATAAAAACCCCAAAACAGAAGCAGTGCATGATGAGCAGAGGCCAGGACAGTCCAGGCAAAGTAAATGTGACAGAAAAGAAGGTTATGTCTACACTAGACATTTCTACTAGCAAAAGTTTTGCCGGTAGAGTCACCATTATAATTATAGCGGTGGATAGTGTACATACAGCCATCTTTTTGTGGTGGAGTATGTCCTCACTGGGACCACTTCCACAGACAAAAGAGGCAGTGTGGGGGAGCTGAGAGGTCAACCAAGTTCCCTGTAAAAACAATGAGAGTCCTGTGGCACCTTAAAGACTTAACAAATTTCTTCCGGCATAAGCTTTCATGGGCTCCAATCCACTTCATCAGATGCATGAGGTTCCCAGTGGCTTCAGCCCCCCTGTCACCGGCTGTGGGGACTGAGGAGCCCCCTAGTGCCTTGTGGCAGGGCATTGAAGACACTGGTCCAGAGGAGCCACAGCAGCTGTGGCAGGCGGCTGAAGCCACCAGGACTCCCCACTTCCTGGCAGCGAGGGACGGGGGCAGGGGGAGAGAGAGGCAGGAGGTTGAAGCCTCCAGAGCTAGCAGGGGTTGAAGCTGCAGGGGATGGAGGATCCCTGGTGGAGGCCCCCCCCCCCTTGTCAGTTTTACCCAGGGGTTAAAGTAAGGGGGAACACACTGGAATGCAGTTCCGGGGCCCACAAATTTGAGGGACCAGAGTTCCGGGGCCCCCCAAAATAGAAAAATCTGGTGGAATGCATGTTCCGCCCTTCCCTGGCTGCTGGCAGGTCCTATGCCCCACCGTTGTTAATCACAATACTTATTGTGTTTGCTAGTTTGTGACAATAATAGCTATAGACATAAATGCCATATAAAATTATAAATATTTTTATTGAGCGATAACCGATGCATGTGGTACTGAGAAGTGGTTGCAAACATCTACCTGGGCTGGGGCCCGCACATGCATGAAGGGGGCCCGGACAATACGGGAAGGGGGCCCAGAGATTAGGAGGGTTCTGGGGCCCGTCAAATTATACTTTAATCACTGATTTTACTGGTCTAACACAGCATAAAATTGACAAGTTCTATTACTTGTCAATTTCCCTGCTCTGTTTAAGCAGTGAAATTGACAAGTATGACAGCACTAGAAGACCAGAGTTTTCTTGATTGGCATTCTGGGATATTTCCAGAGACTGTTTAACACAGAAAAAAATCCCTTCAGCAACCATACTAACTCTTTACCAGTACAACAGTACCGTAAAAGGCATCATAACTCTCGCACAGGTTGGGTTATTTTATTGGTAAAACAAGGCAGTTTTACTGATAAAAAGGGTATTGCAGTGTGTACACAGGGCTTGTTTTACAGCAAAAAGTCAACTTTTTCTGGTAAAACTTTGTAGCCTAAATTCCCTGATGTTTGGATATATTCATTTATACCTTTAAGTTTATGTTAACATAGGTTCATTATTATTTTCCTTGGCTTTGTTTTTCTGGAGCAACAGGGGCATAGGAAAAGCCAAGGATCATGTTATTATGCCATCTGCAGTAAAATAGACTCACTGGGAAGTTCTGCTTATAAAGTGATGGCATGGTATAGTTTCAGAGTTATTCTTTTTAGCACCTTACAAACTACCTAACCCCATCAACTGGATTTGCAAAAATCACCAGCAGAGTTTGTAAACCCCTCTGTGTTTGCAGAAACTGTAAATCCACCAGAGCTGACCGTGTTTTGTTTGTAATCTTTGCCAGAGCATCTGGATCTGGAGCATCACAGAATCAGTTGCTATGTTGAAGCCTGTTGACAGAGAAATATTTCCATATGAAAAATATTCTCTGTTAATATCAGCAAGAATATTAATCTGGGCATTGATCCTGCAAAGACTTCGGGCCAGTCTATATTTAAAACTTAAAGTGGCATAGGCCAGCTATATCAGTACAGCTGTGCTGCTCTGTAGTATGCTATAGCCCAGAGGTGGGCAAAATACGGCCTGCGGGCTGAATCCAGCCCGCCTGAGTCCTCTGGCCAGCCCACTGCCCCTGGGCTGCTCTCCCCCATTCTCTTCCCCCCCATCCGGCTGCTGCACTGCGCCGGGATTGGCACTGCCGCTGTGCCACCCCCTCTTCCCTCCAGGGCCAGCATTGCGCTGGTTTGAGTCCAGGATCAGGCCAGCGCTGTGCTGCCCCCTTCCACTCCCCTAGTTGACACCCCCAGTGTTGCCCCTTCCACTGCTCCCGACTAGTGCAGGGGGCCGGGGCCAGAACTGCGGCACTCCAGGGCCAGGACCAGCGCAGCACTGACCATGACCGACATCCCCTTAGGCCCCCCCGCCAGCACTGCTGCTGCTCTGCTCCCCCTCCGCTCCCCCTGGCTGGCACTGCACAGGGCTGGGGCCAGTGCTGTGCTGCCCCATTCCACTTCTCCGCCGCCCCACAGCCAGCTTTCCCTCACTCCCAGCCCTTCGCCTCCTTCCACCTGGCCCCAGACCAGTTCTTCACCACCACCACTGGCCCTTCAGTTGAATTTTATGGCGTGCCCCTGCTATAGCTGGATTATGTTGATGGGAGACAGCATTCTCAGGGTGCGTCTACACTGGCAACTTAGGTTGACTTAAGGATGCTTAAGTCGACCTACACAAAGCCGCGTCCACACTGGCCTTTTATTAAGTTGACTTAAGCACTTCCTTAAGTCGACTTAATAACACCACCTCTAAAATTCCAAAGGGGTAGCCGTGTTAGTCTATTGTAGGAAGACAACAGAGTCCTGATAAAGAAATCTGTTAGTCTTTAAAAGTGCCACAGGACTCTGTTGTCTACCACCTCTAAAGGTCGACTTAAGCCTTAAGTCGAATTCTTAAGTCAACTTCAAGCCAGTGTGGACGGGGAATAGCGCTAAATCGACCTTATTAAATCAACTTAAAGGCAGTGTGGACGGCTATGTCTACTGTTAAGTCGACTTAACTTTTCAAGTATAGACATAGCCTCACTGCCATAGCGCTATCCACACTAGCACTTGTTATGTTGGGTCTTTGTTATATGATATGAGATATGAGAGCACACAGACAAGGAATATATGTCTAGATGTGACTTTATTCAGAAGAAAACTAAAACCAGCACACATTGGTTTGGCTAATACCCTAATGGTCTAATTCTATTACTATGACAACCAATGACTTGGTTGCTATAGCAACCCAGGCAATTCAATATACAACAGCACTTATACAAGTGAAACTTAAATTGTTTGGAGGGTGTCTTTTTCATACAAAATGTTGCCAGAAGAAATTCCAGTATATATAGGGCCTTAATCCACATGTTCAAGAGTACCTAAAGAAGCCTTATATCCTAGTTTTACCAAAGCAGTCCTAATTTTTAATGTGATGTCCTAGGGTCCCAGAAACCTCTTTTGGGACACTTGAAAAATCCTGGCTTTTCATTTCATCAATGAACATTCATTTTTTAAATATGTTAATAGAGATATAATTTGTTTTGTTTCCCAGCAACAGTCTAGTGGAATGAGCATTCTGTGTTATGCGTATTTTGGAGAGAAAAGTTGAAGGAGTGTCAATGCTGTTAAGGCTGTTATTTTGCTCAAAGCGAATGTTAACACTTGTTGAATATTTCACTAAAATACTGCAAAATCCCCTCTGCTCCCAGAAATAGTGTCAGAAGGTCGCTGTAGGGGGCACTGGTACACATTTTCAGGAATGTACTTTTGCCATTTGCATGAGTGTCTCACAAACCTAAAAGGTATAGCCACAAAACTGCCTGCTCCCTTAACCTTATCTTCAGCATATCTGGGGATTTCTCAGCGGCCCTCTCCCCCTTGATGAATGCCTCAAAAATGCAATGACTTTTGGTGGCCCAGCCTCTGCAGATGCAGTAGCCAAGAAAATTACATTGAATAGAACAGAAATCAAGAGATGGATAATTCTTGAGTTTCACTGTTGTCTTCATTCTCAAAGCAGGTGATACATTATTATTAATAATTATTAGAAGACAACATTTTTTGAGCAGATTTGAGTATAAATGTAGTCATCTATGGAGTGCTGTCTTGCCTGTAACAATTATTTTGCCTAGAAATATGGCAAATAGACTTTAATTTCTACAAACTGAAGGCCTCATACCTAATATGGCTAGTACACATACAAAATTAATGTATATCTTGCAAATTATTGGGTAGAAAAGCTATGATAGAAGTCAAATTTGCTGCTCTTCTGCAATAAGTGATCCATAGTACTGCCAGTCAGTGACCCTATTACATAGTCTGTATTATATTATACTGCAGATTTAGAAAAAAATTACTTTTTTAGGTCATTTTCCACCCACATAGCAAAGAAACTCAGGCCAGGGAGGAGGGAATGAAAAACCATTTTGTAACACCTTGTGAATATATATTGTTAAAATGGATTACAAATTCAAGTAATTAATTCTATAAATTTTAAAGGAATATCTTCCAAAGAAATATGATCTGGTCTGCATTTTCTTCCACATCATAGAATGCTTCTTACTCAGGGTGTTGCCCAAAGTTCCATCCATCGGTTTATTGGGGGTGGACATTTAGTGGAAGTTCTTCAGGGTCAGGCCCTTCAACAGAAGCTCTCCATGATTCCTAACATTCCTGTGGTCATTCTTCACTTTTCTTCCAAGCTTTCCCCTGTCCATCGTGATATGGATGAGGAGTAAATTAAAGAGTTTAAAACACCTAACTAGAATGGTTTACATTATTTTCCTTCAGAACTCTTCTCCTACTGAAATTTTTCTTAGGCCTTGTACACACGATCACTTTATCGTGCATTAACAATCATTACGGCGCGATACCAACAACAGCGTACACACATGCAATAGGGCTGTTGCGCGTTAACTGCCTTGTTGTAGCGCAATACAAAAACCACCTCGACGAGGGTGGTAGCAGTTAACGCGGAACAGCTGTTGCGCCTTTCCACTCGTGTGTACGCTTACCGCGCAATGATTGGCCTCTGGAAGTGTCCCAGCATTCCAAAGTCGTCCTTTCTGGTCTTCCCCCCTCCCGCTCTGTGGCCATGATGAAACAGTCCCCGCCCTGATCAGATTCCCGGGATTTTCAAATTTCTCGTCTGTTTCACTTCCTGTTCTCTTCCTCGTGGAGTGGAGTGCAGCTCCGATCATCAGTAGCAATGGTGGCCCATCGTGGAAGACGCGCACCCCTTTGGAGCACGGCAGAGGTGCTGGACCTGATCAGCATCTGGGGAGAGTCTGTTGTGCAGGCGCAGCTACGCGGCAGCAGGCAAAATTATGATACATTTGGCATAATTTCTCGGGCCATGTCAGAGAGAGGTTATGACAGAGACACTGTGCAGTGCAGATCAAAGGTGAAGGAGCTAAGAATAACCTATCACTGAGCGAAGGAGGCAAACCGCCATTCTGGATCAGCGCCTGCTACATGCAGGTACTATAAGGAGATAGAAGCCATCCTCAGTGGGGACCCCACAACCACTGCAAAGAGTCCCGTGGACACATCGGCCCCCCCTCATCCAGTGAATGTCAGACCCGAGCAGGATGAGGACATGATCGATGAGGAGGAGGAGATGGAGGATGACCTGGAGGAAAGCGCAACAGCATGTAGCCAGGAGCTCTTCTGCACCCCCGCTGAGACGTCCACCCAAGACATGAATTGCAGTGTGTCCTCTGAGGCGGCAGAGGGGGGTTCCGGTAAGTTTCTCTTTCGTGCAGCTATGGCTCCTGCTAAAATATCATTGTCCGGGGCGGGGGTGCTTGCTGTCTCAGTCCCCGCTGTGCACGCTCTTTACTTTGCATTCATTAGGAGTACATCAACACAAGCAGTGATTGTCAAAAAATCATCTGTATTTAGGTCAGTAAAGGTTTCCTCGATGTACCTCCAGAGCCTGCTACTCAGGTTAGATGGGAGAGTGTTTGTGTCTACGCTCCCAAAGATGGATACTCTGCCTCGCCACCTGCAAAGCACAGCCCTGGGAACCATGGCAGCACACAGTGCAGCAGCATACGGTCCTGGCTTGCAACCGGTGTCATGTAGGATATGTATTCTAGCTGGCAGGGGCACTCTGAGGAGAGAGATATCGGGTTCCATCTGTGTGCCCTGTGCAGAATGTTAGCCCTCAGTAAGCTTTCTATTAGGACGTACCTTGTCAACTTCAGCGAAGCATAGTATGTTGACTGCCCTGCACCTTCCAGTGGAATGTGCTACTGGAAGGTTACATTGGTTATCTAGGCTATGTGTTAACAACAGCTTTATTATTATTTTTTTTTTTTTAGACTCGACCTTCACAAGGCTGGTGTCTACCCCAGCTGACCACATGAGAAACATTCGGCGGCGTGCTCGAAGAAACAGGGAGGATATGTTTCAGGACCTGCTGAAAACAGCCCAGGAATCCGCAAGGGAGAATCGAGCCTGGAGAGAGGAATCCCAACAGAGGAGGCAGAAACACAGGGACCAACTGATAAGCGTGATGAAGGAGCAAACAGAACTGCTCAAGAGCATGATTGCTTTGCAGACCCAGGCGATTAATGTACGGGTTCCATACAGTTCAGCCATGTCTGCCTCCCACACCCCGTAGTCCTTCAAAGAATTTCTTTGAAGGCCACCCGTCCCCCTGGTACACTGCAATCCCATCCAGTCTCCCCCAGAGCTACTTTTTAGAGACCCGCAGCTACACCCACCTGTAACCCCCCCCTTTAGGTTTTAATAAAAACAGTGACAAATAATTTGAAGAGTGGCTTTATTTGTACACATTGAAAATCTCATAAGGTGCACCTGATGCATCCTGGAAGTTAACTAGGGGAGGGCATCATTGAAATGGTCCCTGAGTGCCTCCCTTATGCGAGCAGCTTCTCCTTGGGCCCCCCTAATACTCCTAGTGGCTGGCTGTTCGTATGCTTCCTTGAGGCGCTGTGCCTCCATAGCCCACCCCGGGGAAAACTTTTCTCCCCTACTTTCACAAATGTTATGAAGGACACAGCACGACGCAATCACAGCAGGGATGTTGTCCTCCGCTAAGTCCAGCCTCCCTTACAAACATCGCCAGCGCCCTTTTAAAGGGCCGAAGGCACACTCCACAGTCATTCTGCAGCGGCTCAATCTGTAATTGTACCGCTCCTTGCTGCGATCTAGGTTACCGGTGTACAGCTTCATGAACCATGGCATCAGTGGGTATGCTGGGTCTCCAAGGATGACTATGGGCATCTCCACATCTCCCACTGTAATTTTTTGATCAGGGAAGAAGGTACCCCCTTGCAGCTTCAGGTACAGACCAGTGTTTCTGAAAATGCGGGCATCATGCACCTTTCCCGACCACCCAGCATTGATGTCCGTAAAACGCCCCTTGTGATCCACGAGTGCTTGCAGCACCATGGAGAAGTAGCCGTTCCTGTTGATGTACTCGGTCGCGAGATGGTCTGGAGCCAAAATAGGGATGTGTGTGCCGTCTATGGCTCCCCCACAGTTAGGGAATCCCATGGCAGCAAAGCCGTCCACAATCTCACGAACATTGCCCAACGTCACCGTCCTCCGTAGCAGAACGCGATTGATGGCTCGGCAGACTTGTGACAGGGCTAATCCGACGGTGGACCTCTCGAGTCCAAACTGGTTTGCAACCGACCGGTAGCAGTCAGGAGTCACCATCTTCCAGACAGCAATTGCAACACGCTTCTCCACGGTTAGGGCTGACCTCATATTGGTGTCTTCATGTCGCAGGGCAGGGGCCAACTCTGAACACAGTTCCAGAAAGGTTGCTTTCCGCATTCAAAAGTTCTGTACCCACTGCTCGTCATCCCACAGCTGCATAACAATGCGATCCCACCACTCGGTGCTCGTCTCTCGTGACCAGAAATGGCGTTGCACCGTGTGCAGATGATCGGTGAAGGAGCTGAGCAATGCGGTGCTGTTGCTCTGCATGGCATCAATCAGCCTCTGCTCCTCAGCGTCCTCGTCTGACTTGGAGCTCATTGCGTACTGAGCAACCAGCCGAGATGTATTTAGAATGCAGAAGGTGACAGTGGAGATCAGAGCAGGATCCACGCTGTCGCTGTTGTGATTGCTTGCAAGTGGTGCGGTGCGTCACTGCACTGTTGAAAATGGATGCGAGTTGCTATTGGCAACGAGGAAGACACAAGGGGAACACAGTGCACCACGGGAAACTGAGAGTTTACCCATGGCGGTTTGCATTCCTTTCCTTCATCCCAGGATTCCAAGTGCCGATTGAGGGAAAATTGAACTGTGGGATGGGTGCCCAGAATTCAATGCGCTACACCGCGATATTGCAAAGAATTCTGTTGCGTTACAAGGAGCGACGCGTGTACCTGCTATCCCGCAATAAAGGTCATGTGTTTTTTATAGCACAATTGCCATGTTGCGCTTTAATCTGATCGTGTGTACATAGCCTTAGTCTTTCTCCAGTGATACTCCTGACATCTTTAAATGTTTTTTATACCAGGATCAATTTCAGTCATAACCTTGGCTCTACCCTTGGAGTAATCCACTTCTAGCTCAGACTGCCTGCCACAAGTTCCAAGGCAGCTTCACCTCTGATCCCTCTAGTCTCTTTTAATGTACTCCTCGGGTGACTGGCCTCTTGCTCTTACCTATCAGACAGTGGAACCTCATGATTCTTCCACCCTTAAATTGGACATGGGTCCACTGCTGCCAACTACTTAACAACTTATCACTTATACTGTATACCAACCACTTATCAATCTGTTGGTCTGACTGGGTTTCAGACGCTTGCATTCCAGGAACCTGTTACCAGTGATATCAGCCAACAGAATTCTTGAAATAAAGCATTTTTATTAGGTCGTTGAAAAAAGCCTTAAATAAATAAAAGATTTTAAAACAACAAACAGCCTATGCATATACTTAATCATATCCTTCACTACTCGCTAAATTAGATCGGCTTTCATCTTACATTACTGGAACAGAGCAGAACCAATTTACATTCTACCAGTGAGTCCGATCATGTCTGTGTGGGAATCTCAATTTGCCTCCCACAGTTTGACTCACCCTTTTCAAAATGGTTACCATGCTCCCTCTGGAGAGCTAGCTAGAGCCATTAAGGCTATTTGCTCTAATATGGTCTCCTAATGGCCCTTATGTGTAAGTTATTAGGTGATTATTAGAAGAGGCCTCCTCCCTCTTTCCCTAAGTGAGACAGACCCACAGAATGACATACTCATCCTCCATTTATTATTCAGACTATCTCTGTACTGGCAAACAAAGATACAGAATAATAATCACTCAAGAGCATCCCCACTTTTGCCACACAGCCTATGATAGTGCACATTTAAATTTTATAAAAAGACACACAGGTTTTGCACATGGATGATCCTTACAATTCAAAATACTTTTAAATGTTAAATACAAAGCTAATCTGAAGCCATCAATAGAATATATTTAGATTAAAAATTATAAATACATTTAAAGCAGAAAATCCTTGTAAATCCTTGTTTTGCTGAAATAAACTAACATGGCTACCCATCTGGAACATCTTATTTTCTATGGACCCAAACGGAAAAATTCCCACTGACTTCAATGGGACAGGATTAGGGCCAGTGTTCTCAATCCAGGAACCCATGTTTCCAGTGAAATGGTGGATGCAACAACAAACACTTACACTAGAACAGGTGAGCAATCCCCTTATGTTTTGGTGGGCTGTGATACTGTAACCAGCTCTGAAAGTGGAAACACTGAATCCTGATCTCGTAATAGAGCATGGAAGTGATTTTTGTATATTTTGTTTTATATATATTTGTGTGACTTTGAAGTTAGCATACACACTTCATTTTAGATTAGGACTCTTCAAGTTAAAAAGAGTTGTGCGAATCTCAGTTCCCTTCAGGGCCATTTTGTTCTCCTTAGTTCCATGCATGGCAGTGACCTTCTGATTATTTCTTATAAGAAGCGAGGTTTAAATACCTCTGTCACTGTTCCTCCCACACTCCTGGCTGTAGTGGGACCCTGGCTACAACCAATAGCTTAGGCCCTTTAGGTTCTTTTGGATTCAGTAGACACAGCACCAAGGAGGCAATGTAAAGAGTAAAAGCAAATCACTTTTAATAGGGTACAAGCAGGAAGGGGGTGGGGGAGGGAATAGGAGAGAAAGTCCAATGCTTACGCCCCTTCTGCAGATGGGAACCCTGAGCAAAGCGACTCCAGGTGAGAAGCTTAGAGAGTGATGATCCAAGGCGATCAGCATAGCAGCTGTCCCATCGGTGAAGTTCCAAAGAGGAGGGGTTTAAGCAGCAGCTTATATGCACTTTTTTACACACTAACACATACAACTAACTTTTCCCCCACCTCTTTACTACATTAGCATGACCCCAGGGTAATTAGAATTGTTTTCTGCAAGAAAGAATAACAGCCTTGGCTCTCACCAGTGAGGGAGGCAAGACATTCCAATTCCCATTGATAAGGGGGGAAGACACATTTCAAGGCTGACAGTACCAGCCTTACATCAGTCAGGCAGTATCTGGGAATTGTCATACGCATGCAGGGTTGTTTAAGAGGTCAGGGCTACAAGGTGACTTTACCCTCTACTCAGCTACATATACCATTACATAATCTTCCGTTAATACTACACTGGCCCATAGAAATATTTCCATGTATATCTTGAGACTGTGATGGAGGATGGGACAAAGAATAGGCAGGCCAGTGGGTGAGCCATCTAGAAGAATGGGGAAAATTGTAGAATTCTGCCTCAGGAAAGCTGAAGGCCTGAGGCCTGATTCCTTCTTCTGGGTTCATTCAGAGAGATCAGTATTGCCCTGTAGCCTTGACATGCATCTTTAAGAAACCGTGATTTCACACTTTAAGATCATGTTTGTATCTTGATTATAAATACATTTTTCTTTCAACTAAAGGAGCCAGATTCTGCTACCTTTACTTGTACTAAGCAGCACCTTACTCCACAGTTAGCTCGTAGGAATCCCAGTTGGATGGCAGAATCTGGCTTTTTAAAAAGCTATGTATTTAAGTCTTTTCTGCATTTACTGGCTTTCAAATATTAACTCTTAATTCAGAATGGTATTTGTATCACTATCTATAAATGGTACTAGAACCAGTTATATTCTAATGTTACTTCTACATCACACTAGAAATCAGAAAGATCAGTTGACTAAACATTGGCTTGTGAAATACTGTGTCTTCTTCACTAATGCAAATTAGCCTACTATTTGTGAGAGCTGATAAGAAATTATATTATTAATATTAAAAAGAAAAAGGCTTTCAGCCAAGAACATTCTATAGGGGAATTCTAGGTTGCAAAGAGTCCTTGTTCATGCATCTGATGAAGTGGGATTTTACCCATGAAAGCTCATGTGACAAATAAATTTGTTAGTCTTTTTAAAAAGTGCCACTTTTGTTTTGCTGCTTGAAAGACCATTAACAATACTTTGTGACCTCGAATGTAGGTAACCAGAGAGTTGCCTTGTTAAGGTATATTTATCATCTATATATTTGTTTAAACAAAGGGCCTGTGTAAGACACTATATCAAAAACTCTAGACAAAAACTCTAGATCAAAAACTGTTGTCTTTGATATAACCCTTATCAAGACTATCAAACCAGAGACAAAGATTTAGCAATAAGGCATTCTCTGTCCTGGGCTTAGGAAGAAACCAAACTGATTACAAAGAAAGACTGTAAATTGATTTAAAATGTGAAAGAATAATATGAAACAAAGACTGTGGTACTTACACCATATCTTAGAAATGTCTGCTTGAAGAGTGACACATGTATAGTCTGAAACAGACATGTTATCGTCTATTTTCTGGTTGGGAAAAATCGAGGCATGTTTCATTTATTTGGAAAATGGCCTTGGGCCAAAGAGAGATTTAAAATGTAAGCATAAGACAATGCAATAGTGCTGATTGTAACAGTTAAGTATTTAGACTCAAGCTCTATCCGATCCTATAGCAAAATATATATATTGAAACAATATATAGAATTTTCATTCAATTTCCTGAAAAAGGTAATGGTAGGATAAGGACAGCAAGTGAAGGAAGTATGGGTTGGACGAGTGGACCGTAAGGTGGATAGAAAACTGGCTAGATCAACGGGCTCAGCGGGTAGGAATCAATGGCTCGATGTCTAGTTGGCAACCGGTAACGAGTGGAGTGCCCCAGGGGTCGGTCCTGGGTCCAGTTCTGTTCAACATCTTCATTAATGATCTTGATGATGGAATAGACTGTGTGCTTAGTAAGTTTGCGGATGACATCAAGTAGGGGGGAATGGTAGATACTCTGGAGGGCAGGGACAGGATCCAGGGAGACTTGGACAAATTGGAACACTGGGCCGAAAGAAACCTCATGAGGTTCAACAAAGACAAGTGCAAAGTCCTGCACTTAGGACGGAAAAATCCCATGCACTGCTACAGGCTGGGGACCGATCAGCTAAGTAGCAGCGCTGTAGAAGAGGACCTGGGGGTTATGGTGGACGGGAAGATGAATATGAGCCAACAGTGTGCCCTTTTTGCCAAAAAGACCAATGGCATATTAGGCTGCATCCGTAGGAGTATTGCCAGCAGATCGAGGGATGTGATAATTCCCCTCTATTCAACACTGGTCAGTCCGCATCTGAAATACTGTGTCCAGTTTTGGGCTCCCCACTACCGAAAGGATGTGGACAAATTAGAAAGAGTCCAGCGGAGGGCAACAAAAAGGATTAGGGGGCTGGGACACATGACTTATGAGGAGAGACTGAAAGAACTAGGCTTATTTAGTCAACAGAAGAGAAGACTGAGGGGAGATTTGATAGCAACCTTCAACTACTTGAAGGGGTGCTCCAAAGAGGAGGGAGCTAGGCTGTTCTCGATGGTAACAGAAGACGGAACAAGGAGCAATGGTTTAAAATTACAGCTGGGGAGGTCGAGGTTGGATATTAGGAAAAACTTTCTCACTAGGAGAGTGGTGAAGCATTGGAATGGGTTACCTAGGGAGGTGGTAGAATCTCCATCTTTGGAGATTTTTAACGCCCGGTTAGACAAAACCCTGGCTGAGATGATTTAGTGGGAGTGGTCCTGCTTTTTAGCAGGGGGTTGTACTAGATGACCTCATGAGGTCCCTTCCATCCCTATGATTGTAAGTATACATATTATTTGGGCATTGTTGTATTGGGAATATATTTTAAAAATAGTAAATGTAGGTAATTACTGTACTTCAATTTTTTAAAAAAACTATTAAACATTTTTGCTTTAAACAGCAGTGGACCTGCTTTAATTTCATCAATCATAGTGTAGAGAAGACACTGCATAGAAATATAAGGAATTCTCTTACACTTCATTTTAATACATTTATGAAGAAATTAAAACCAATCAAACCTTTACCTGAAACCAATCAGCCTTTACCTGAAAACAACATAGTTCAAGAAATATAGGAATTTGCAGTATGCTCAAAAATATCTATTTGGTTGTAGGAACAAAATCTTCTACAGACATCACAAATCGGTTGAACAACAGACCAAAACTTTTTTGAACAGGAGCTGCTAGAGAAAAACAATGCATACCAGTTGAACTCAGCCCTTGTATTACTCGGTTTCAAAGTCATCTGAACATACCCATTTTAGTGAGTTGTGATTTCCCAGCCTCTCTCAAAATTGTGAGTTTAATTTTGGCTAAATACACAAGATCAGTAGAGATCCATGGTTATATATGATTTTACTGGGCTCCACTGTTTTGGAAGGGATATACAGCTATTATTATAAGAAGAAAGTTGGAGAGCAACTGGTTCAAAAGGACATCATCAAGAGACATTGTCTGCAAAGTTGTTCTAGCTCTGTTGGTCCCAGGACATGACAGAGATGAAGTAGAGAAGGTAATATCTTTTATTGGACCACTTCAGTTGATGGAAGGTACAAGTTTTTGAACTATACAGGTGACCTGAAGAAAAACTCTGTGGAGTTTGAAGGCCTGTATCTTCCACTGACATTAGCTGGTCCAAGAAACAATATTAGCTTACCACCTCATTTCTATCAAGAGAGTTTGAAATTAATGGGGGACAAATAAGTTTCAATTCAATAAAAAGCATCTTGAATGATCACCCAGACTTTTAACTGAACTCAAAGCTGAATCTTTTTTTAATGTTCCAAGAAATACTGAATTTTTCATTCTGCTTTTGTGCCTCTTTCCAGTTTAAGGTTCTGATTGGCACAAGAAGCAGTAGTGATGAAACACTTGGAGAGATGATCTAATGGCATAGCAGTTCTAACTCAAATAGAAGCAGAAAATCTAGGAAATCTCACAAGAAAGTTTCTTTCCAACTTAGGTGTATTGATTGAAGAGGTCTGGATATTTTGAATAAGCATTTGAACTTCTGAGTGCTTCTCTGAAGTGAACATGAAATCTACAAAAACAGAATACTTATCTAGTATATCATACTTAATCTGTCTATGTATTCTTAGAATACCATTTCATAATCTTTAAGTGCCACTTTGAAAGAATATTTATTCTGGTGAAAAGTCTCATAGACTGTAATGGAGTATAGAAACCTCAAACTGGGCCTGGAGGGGTTAAAATGCAATAGTGATGCCAGGTAGCACTACCCCTCCAGCTCTGCTGATCATATGCCAACTGGAGGAGTAAATTAAAAGGATCTCAGAAGCCCAAGCAATGGGTGATGGACAGGCTGCAAGCAAGATGAACCCTCCTCTGGTTGAGCATGAGAGGTGACCACAGAGCTGGTGAGGCCCACAGGGAAATACCTTCTCAAGCCACTATCCCCTTTAGGAACAAGCAGGTCCTTCAGGGCCCTGCTGATGGGGACTCTTTTTCTTAAGCAATTAATTGTTTGGACTATAAGAGCCATAGATAGGAAGTAGGCCAGGGCAGCAGATTACACTGTCTGCAGGGACGACCCTGCTGATGTTGCTTCACATGGGCCCCTGGGCTGAGATCAGTGGAGATGGAGGGCTCAGGTCTTACTACCACACCTTCTTAAGGGTGGGGCCCAGAGCAAGTGGAGGACAGAAGATTTGTGGTTGAAGATCAGGAACCAGGTATCTCTATTGCCCTAGCAGAAAGGCAAGAGACCGGAGGTCAAATGTACTAATTGCTAGGCCACCCAGCCCTCTGAGCAGCCTATCAGGGCCCGGTTTTATCTTATCTGAAAGACAGCATCTGTAGTGGTTGTGGATCCTCTCACATAACATTGGAGCATCAGATCAGCCCTAACTCAGAAGGGAAAATGTTCTTTATTGAATTACCAATATAATTGCCTATAGCAGCTAGGTGTTATTTGGGTTTCTCTTATCTGTGATGAATTGGGAACATGTCTGTACAATTTATGACTACTGTTCTTTACTTTAGGTTTCTGACAGGCTGCTCCCCAGATCTGGTCTAGTGTGCCTCTGTAACCTGCCAAACTCCACTCCTGAACCTCAGTTCCCCCTGCCTTGACATGTGACCACTCACTCCTGAGTAAGTCCACACCATCCAACAGTGTGTAATTGGTCCCAGGCAGTGGGTGTAAATCCACTAGCCACACAGGTGTCGGTCTCCAAGTGAGTACCCCCAACCCCAGTACTACACCAGGAGCCACTGTCTTACAGGGATTGGGACCCAACCCCAATCACCCTAGTCTGAAGTCCGACCACTTAACAAAGAAGTGGATCATGCCCCACTTTCCACATCCACACCCTGTAAATACCACACAGCTTTAGATAAAACATATACTAGTTTATTGATCAGAGTCCGATTTCAAGTGAGAAAATGGCCAGTCAAGGCAGAATCATAATATAAATAAGTCAGAAGTGACCACTATCAAATAAAAGGTATAAACCGCATACTAGTCTAATATCTCTACCTAAAGTGACCTCATAATCCAAGATTATGTGCAAGGTGTTCAGCTGTTGGGTGTTTTACAGCCATTCTCTGTCTATTACAAGGCAGGGCCCAGATCTTCATTGAAGTTGGAGTGAGTTGCAAGATGGAGTCTCCCAGGCAGAAGCCTGCAGCTTCTCTCCCAAATGGTCTGTGTCTTTGTTTCTTAAACACCTGACAGTCCCTCCCGCTCTGTGCTGCTGTGTGATTCTCTTTACTTCTACCTGAGCCAGGGAGGGCATTTGCATTCCCTTTGTCATGTAATTCTTCAGCCTCTATGCTAGAGATAGTCCTGTTAGTCTGAACCCTGTAACATGCTTCACATCTGTACAAACATGGGCTATGTCTACACTGGGGAATTTAGGTCAACTTAAAAAAGTCGACTTTAATAAGTTGACTTTAAGTCAACCTTATTAAGTCAACTTAGAGAGTCCACACAGGACTCCTAAATCGACTTAAAGTGGGCCTTACTAACTCGATTTAGAGATTCTATACTAGACTCTCTAAGTCGACTACTTCAGTCCAGGGAGAGCCAGCCCCACATGGGGCTGGATCTCCCCAGGGCAGCAAGCCCCTGAGCGGTCCAGGGGAGAAGGGAGCGTGGAGCTCCCTTCTGCCCCGGACCACTCGGCTCCCTTCTGCTCGGGACTTTTCCAGTCCCGGGCAGAAGGGAACCCTTCTAGCCGGGACCGCTCAGATCCCGCTCGGATCTCAGATCCCGCTCAGGCTGGGACCCATGCTCCAGCTGCTCAGTGGTCCTGAGTGGTCCTGGCGAGAAGGAGGGACCGCAAGGCTTCCTTCTCCCCGGGACCTGAGCGGTCCCGGCAAGAACGGGGCCCGGCTAGGAGGGAGCGTGGGGCTTCCTTCTCCCTGGGACCGTGCTCCAGCCGCCAGAGCGCAAGTCCTGGGGAGAAGGAAGTGCGTGGCTTCCTTCTTGCCGGGACCTGAGTGGTCCCGGGGAGAAGGGAGCCCCGCGGTCCCTTCTTGCCAGGACCTAAGTGGTCCCGGGGAGAAGGAAGCTCCCTTCCACCATGTCCAAAGTTGACTAAGTCGACTTAGGGCGTCCACACTGCTCAACTTAAGCTTCAAAGTCGACTTTATACGAGGTGTTATAAAGTCAACTTTGAATTTCCTTAAGTCGACATAAGCAGCAGCTTAAGTCGACTTAAGGAAATGCCAGTGTGGACACAGAGTAAATTAAGTCGACTTAAGCATGCTTAAGTCGACTTAATTTACTAATGTAGACGCACTCATGTTGCTGTAGGAAACTTGGCACCATAGGTAATTGTATTCCCAGGAAACTGGTATGGCATATTTGGCATCAAATCACACAGTTACATTGCAAAACCGAACAGAAAGGTTACATAGTTCATGCCCTCAGGGTGCACAGATATACATCCCATGACAAGGTTCTGACCTGGCTTGGGCATTTTTTTTTTAACCTAGTTATAAACACACTTTTGTTCCATCCATACTGGCCACCCAAACTCTGTTATAAGTCAGGCTACAAACTAATTTAATAACAGATGGGGGTCAAAAAATTATATGTGAGGGGGCAAGAGGAGGAGAGCTAAGTAGCATATGGTAGGGGAAACGATGACCCATGTATAGTGTTAGTAAATAGCCAAGGACTCTCTGGATAGGAACTCTGGGAGATAATTAGAAATTCATAGATAGATAGATAGATAGATAGATAGATAGATAGATAGATAGATA
>ML685969.1:778277-862884 GCA_007922175.1 Pelusios castaneus
ATAGATAGATAGATAGATAGATAGATAGATAGATAGATAGATAGATAGATAGATAGATAGCAAAGGAGACCTCATGTTCCCTCATTCCTGCTTTGATCATTGCAAACCATATATTCACACTGTCCTTTCTTGATCAGTGGGACTTAGCTCTTTTCCAGCAGAAATCCTGAATATACCTCTACTGATATAATTGTAATATCAATGCCAGTTTATACATTAATACTTCCTGTTGCTATGATTTTCTCTGCCTTCCAGCTTATTGAAAAAGTTGGTTGTAAATCTGCACGTTTACATTTCATGGAAAAAAGGGGGCTACATTTAGCTTGTACTCACAAGTGTGGTTTCCCTTTTATGAAAATGGAATACTACCTCCTTGAGAGTTAAGTCTGACTTGCATATTGATGTGTGTGTGTGTGTGTGTGTGTGTGTGTGTGTGTGTGTGTAACTGGCAGACACTGTATGATCCGAATCCCATTCTAAAGGGGGGGAAAGTTACATTTATGTTTCATGTCTTTAAGGCATTTTAAAGTTAATCAGGCCCTTTGGGTCTGATATAATTTGGTTAAAAATATTGTTGGTGATTAGAATAACTGTTTAAGATTTTCGTTACTACTCTGTTACATGGACTCAGTAGAAAAAGTCCAACAACAGCATATTAGCTTTCCCATCAAATTCAGGTTACAGGCCCTTCACAGATGTTGCAAATAAACATCAGTACTGAAAGGGAATATTACACAAATTAAAATCATAAGTGTACTCGAACTGCCAATACAGAAATTTTGTTAAAAACATCTGTCACATAAAAGCAAACATTTAAAGCCATTATATTTAACAATTGTTTTTATTTTTAATATGTACTACATTTGTCCTCTTTTATATTATTTACTTCAATTTTTTCTTAGTATTAGTATTTCTTAGTATTAGTGTGTTAGTATTTGCTTTTCCAATGTTATTTATATTCATGTTTATATAAGTAACAGTATGGACTTACAATGAAAAAAAGCAAACATAGTTGGAATTCTAATAAGTACTTGTAAAATAAGCCTGTAAAAGTTAACTGACTATTTTACACTGAGTTCTCCAAAAAAAAAAAAAAAAAAAAAGTTATTTGGTATCATAAAGGCAAAAATGGATGCCTGATCATTTAAGTCCGCTACACAGTTATTTCATATTATTTGTGGTATTTCTGTTTCAATAAGTTACTAATAACATAAGAATGGCCATACTGAGTTAACCTCATGGTCCACATAACCCACTATCCTTTCTTCTGACAGCAGCCAATGCCAGGTGCTTCAGAGAGAATGAAGAGAACAGGTAATCATCAAGTGGTCCATCCTGTTGTGGCCAACCCCAGCCTCCCACAAACAGCAATCCCTGCCTATCCAGGTCAATACCCATTGATGGACCTATCTTCCATGAATTTATGTAGCTCTTTTTTGGACCCTGTTACAGTATTGGCATTCACCACTTCCACTTGCAAGGAGTTCCACAGGTTGACTATGCATTATGTGAAGAAATACTTCCTTTTGTTCATTTTCAACCTGCTGCCTATTAATTTCATTTGGTGATCCCTAGTTTTTGTGTTATGAGAAGTCATAAATAACACTTCCTTATTTACTTTCTCCACACCAGTCATTATTTTATAGACCTCCATCATATCCCCCTTTAGTCTCATTGGCTATGTTTACACTTGCTGACACACTACACTTAATTTTAGTTAGTTTGAATTAGCTTAATTTGAACTAGCATGGCCACACTGGAATGTTAGTTCGAACTAAGCAAGCACTTGTTTAGTTTGGATTAGCAATCCCCATTCATTTCAATGGCCTGTTAATTCAAACTAAGAAATTAGTTCTAATTAACATGGCCACATTGGTTAATTCGAACTAGTTAGTTGGTTCGAATTAACCCCTTAGTTCGAATACCCTATTCAAACTTATTAGTTCGAATTAAGGAAGCCCTTAATTCGAACTAACTAAAGCCTAGTGTAGCCATGGCTTTAGTTAGTTTGAATTAAGCCTCCTTAATTCGAACTAACTTGCCAGTGTAGCCATAGCCATAGACTCTAAGGTCAGAAGGGACCAGTATGATCATCTAGTCTGACCTCCTGCACAATGTAGGCCTTAAAACCTCACCCACCCACTCCTGCTATAAGCCTCTAACCTATGAGTGAATTATTAAAGTCCTCAAATCATGATTTAAAGACTTTAAGATACAGAGAATCCACCAGCAGGTGAGCCATTCCCCATGCTATAGAGGAAAGCGAAAAATCCCCAGAGCCCTAGCCAATCTGTCTGACCCCAGACATGGCGATCAGTTAAACCCTGAGCATGTGGGCAAGTCTCACCAGCCAGTTACCAAGTCATTTCTTTTCTAAGCTCAAAAGTCCCAGTCTTATTAATCTCTTCATATGGAAGTTTTTCCACACTCCTAATCCTTTTTCTTGACCTTTTATGTACCTTTTTCAATTCTAATATATCTTTTTTGAGATGAGGGTGACTAGATCTGCGCACAATATGCAAGATATGGGCCTACCATGGATTTATAAAGAGGCAATATGATATTTTTATTATCTATTCTTTTCCTCATGATTCCCAATACTCTGTTAGCTTTTTTGACTGCTGCTGCACATTGAGGGGATGTTTTCAGAGAACTATCTATAGTGATTCCAACATCTCTTTTTTGAGTGGTAACAGCTAATTAGACCCCACCATTTTATATGTGTAGTTGCGTTTATGTTGTCTAATGTGCATTACTTTGCACTAATGTAATATAAATCTTACTCTGTACATCCTATGGCATTACTGTTAATGTGTCTGTCCTAATCCTGCAAGTTCTGTAAAGCCCCTCAATTCCACTGATGCCAATCAGTATGTTTCCAGAGGTGTGTAGTACTTTACAGGACTACAAACAAGAAATCCTGTGGGATTTTTAAAGACTAATAAATTAATTGTTTATTTATTTGTTTGCTTTGCTGAACCAGACTAACACTGCTCCCTTGGAACTTTACAGGACTAGTACTTTGGACCTGATTAAAGAAATAACAGTAATTCAGGAAAGCAGCTAAGTCTGAACTTAAAGTTAAGCACATGCATAAGTGATTTTTTGAATCAAGGCCTCTGGGAACAGAGTGTAAATTACCAGAGTTGAAAAATGGCTGGAGTCCCTTGACTTACATTTTATTTAGCATCAGCAGTAAGCTTAGCTGTACAAATGTATGTTAGCACAGTCCCTGGTCTGAGGACTTGCAGATCACTTCAGACCCAGACAATAGTGTCTAGACATAAATAATACCCTGGCTTCTGATGTGACTCAAAGCAGAGTCTATCTCATGGAGAGATGAGTAATATACTTAATAGTAAGTGGTTATACAATCAGGTCCTTACACTGCAGGCTCTTCAAGGCTTTTTTTATTTGCTCTCTAAAGCAACCTTTAGTGGGTCATTTGGTGGCATGTCGCAACCCTACAGGACACACCAGCCCACCCGCTGGCCCCTCAAATCCAGCCATCTCCCCGGCTCTCCGTGATACACTTACCCCTGTGTGGTGACACAGAAAAATGTCCCAACACTGTGGTTGAGAACCACTGCTCTAAAGAGTCATCCACACCCACTCAGCTGTAAGATGTAGTATTAGTGGTATAATTTTTATTTTAGAAAGAACTTTAAATTTTCTGAACATCCTCTTGCACTACAGAATAAGGTCCTAAACAGTACAATAGAATCATTGGACTGAAAGATGTCACCTAGTCCAGTCCCTTGCACTCAAGGCAGAACCAATATAAGATTAAATGAGCAATGATTAAACTCAGATAAATAGAGAAAGGCTTAAAACTAGGGTTTGTCAATTGCAGTTAACAGCAGCAATTAATTGAAAACAAAATTAACGTTATTTTTTTTAATGCATTAATCTCATATGTATGAGTGGGGAGGGAAGCATTGGCAGTGAGTGGCTGAAGCCCTATCCCAGAGCGAGGGGTGGTCTTATTGTTTTTCGGGCCTGTGCAAAAGTCAAGAATTGGGAACACCCCCCCACCATCAGGGGGGTCCCCATCCTTGACTTTTGCCCTGGGCCTTGCCACCAGCCCCCACCGCCTCCCCTGGGGCTCACTGCTGGCCCCTACCACCTCCCTTGGGCCTTGCTGATGGCCCCCTGCAACCTCCCCGCATCTTCCCACTTGACTACCACCTCCCTGCCCCCCCCATCACCTTCCCCATTCGTCTTTGCTGCCCCCCCCCCCCCAGCGCACTTCCCTAACCCACTTCCTCCCACCCCAGTCCCCCCACCTCACTTGGCTGGCTGGAGCACTGCAGCCAGCCAGCTGCTGGAATGCATCCTGCCCTAGCCCGGCGCAGAGGCCTTCCCTAAGAGCGGGGTCTGGGGCACTTGCCCACCCTGCACCATAGCTAAGACTGCCTAAGCCCACAGCTCCAGAAGTGATGGGGAAGGGACTGCCTGTCTCTTTGCCCATGTCCCCTCTGGAGGCAGGGACATGGGCCAGGGGCTCTTCTCAGGCCCCCACCCAGGATGCTCCAGGCTCCCTGGGCAGCTACAGCACTTACCATGGCCCAGCTCTGCCTTACGGTTGGGCCAGGGGATGGGGGCCTCTCAGGAGTGGAGAGGAGGAGCAGGGGTTGGGATCCCAGATACAGTGCCACTGGCCACCCCACTTCTACTCTGGTTCTGGCACTTTTACAGGGCCCCCAAAATTGGCTGGGGCCCCATAGGCCCTCCATTAATTTGCCACTGCCAGGCTCGAACAGCTCTATTTTCCTTTAAGTTCGAGTGAACATATAAGAAGCCAAATGTTCAGAAATATTTAAGCGCCAAGAGGGTTTGAGCCATCTCCTCCTGAAAGTAAACTGGAGTCTTTGTTGACTTCAAGCCCTCACTGTGACGTCAGTAGGAGCTGGATTAGGCTATTATATTACTCACTCTCAACAAAAAAGCTGAAATGAGGCACCCTCAATATGTAGCATGCTGACTTTGTTCTTAACTGTTGAGCTACAGTTTTTTGGTCTGTCTTGCTCCTTCATGTAGCCTGTATATAGCTGCACAATAGTCTGTATTCTTGAATTCATTATTTTTTTAAATTGAGTGTATTCATATTTATTTTCTGTTGAAGGCATTGTTTGCCTCATTCTTTGAGCTCACATATGCAAGTATAAATATACTATAAACTATTTCTTGGATGGCAAGAGGTAGAAAGAATATGTGCAAATTGACTGTATCTCAAGAAGCAGGGGAAATCCTAGTCATGAAGGTCAAATTTTCTCGCTTGTTTACCTGACAGCAAGGGGTATAGATGGTATAGGTATAGATAGCTCCTTACTAGAGGAGAGCAAAATTTTTTGGAGGAAATGTTTATTGATTAAAAAAAAAAGAAATCAGATTCAGATCACCTGAAACATTTCATGTATTTGCATCAATTTTCACAAACCCTCCACAAATCTTTAAAAATCTGAACATTTCTATTTTTCAATTCAGTATGATTTTTCATTTAGAAATTTACTTCAGTTTTATTAAAAACGTTTGGAACAGCTCAGAGAAAATGACAGGGTTCATTTCAGATCAAACAAAACATTATATTTGACCATAAATGATTATTTTTACTAACCTTACCTAGGTAGCAAACCAAAAAACTCAGTTATTCACACTGTTCTGGTTCTTATCAATATGTAATACAGCTCTGCACTAAGCTGACAGATGCCAAGAACAATCAGTGCAGGGTGAAACACACAGCATTGTGTTTGTACTGTGGGCAGAAGGTGCACAACTCTTTGAGAAAATGGGGAGATCATGTAGCTCTCCACAACTTCCCGAACTTTTCCGCTCTTCATTGTAGCCCTCTGTGGCCTAGAACCAAAAGTCTGCAGGAACCTTCACACAACTGGCTCTTCAAAACAACTAAAATTCAAGGGTGAGATCTTCTACTGGTACAAGTTGGCACACCTCAGTGCTGTTATGCCAGTTCACATCAGCTTATGATCTGGCCACACGTTTTTAAAGTAAAAGTTTAGTATCTTCTTCTAGGAGATAGATATTCCTATCTCTCCAGAATCTAAATTCCTGGATTTAATACATTTTCCATGTCCAGGATTTCTATTGCCCCTGATTATAAGCAACTGAAAACAGAGTGGCTATGTCTACACTAGAAAAGTTAAATCAATTTAATAAGGTTGACTTTAAGTCGACTTAAAGATGACCTTATTAAGTTGACTTAACAAAAATCGACTTACTTTTCTAGTGTAGACATAGCCCCTTTTCGACCTTATTAAGTCGATTTAACACTTTAAGTCGACTTAATAAGGTCGATTTAGACGCTAATCCCCATCCACACTGGCTTAAATTGACCTAATAAGGTCAATTTAAGCGTTAAGTCAACCTAAAATGAGGTGTTATTAAGGAAATGCTTAAGTCGACTTAAGGAAAGCCCAGTGTGGATGCGGAGTAGATTAGGTTGACTTAAGCCTCCTTAACTCAACCTAACTTGTAAGTACAGATGCACCCAGTTTTAGAATCACACTGCCATTCTTATCTGTTATGTTCTTTTTGTGATGCTGTGACAAATTTTATTATAAATTGATTTTATAGCTTTTAGTATGAAAAATAAAAGCCAAAAAACAGAAAATGCTAATTTTGTGACTGTGAATTACAACACCAAAGAGAATGAGAAAAAGAAATTCTACGTCCTGTGTTTTGTTCTCCAGCGTTGGGTAGATTTCTGAAAATATGCAATGCTTCATGTATCAGCATCTGAATCTTTAAATATGACTAATACCTCTAAAAAAACTGTTGTGAATTGCTTCAAGAATATGTATTTTCTGTAACAGAAAATAGTAAGACCTTTTATATTCAGTTTATTTTAGTATTATAATGATCATGACCTTTTTAAAAAATAATGTTTATAGTCTATCATCATGCATCTGTTCCCATATATAACAAGATTAAAGTTCACACATTCTGCCTACGTTCCACTTGAAAATAGTTTAGGCTCTGTTCTGGGCTCATTTACATGCTGTCATTCAGGCTTTTTCTTAATAAGTCATCAATGGATGATAAGTGCCAGGCAGAATTTGACCCCATCACTTCAATTTCTACAGTGCGTTTTCACACAAATACATCTCAGGACGTTTTGTAAAAGATGCATAATTCAACATGGCCTTGAAAGTCATGTTAAGAACTGAAAGAAAGGGAATAGAAAAGAACTTTTCTTTCTGATTTCAGATTGAAGTATCCTTATACTTAAGGATGTGAAATTCTAAAGAAATGCCTAGTGTAGCATATTTATATAATGATGATACAACTGGGTTAGTCAGATGATCTCTGTGCATGTATAAGTAGATTTATAGATATATGAGTTCCAAGAGAGTATGCAGGGTTTTATAAGTTGAGAGGACAACATTAAGGTTAGAACTGGTTTGAAATGTTCCCACTGAATGATTTTACAAAGAAAATGCAGTTTCCACAAAATTAATTTTTTTGTAGTAAAAATTTGATTTTGTCAAATTATGATTTTTTCCATTGGGAATATTAAAATGAAATATTACATTTCAGATGATTTCATTTAGAATCACTTCAACAGAAAATTAAACTGTATTTTCCTTTCATGGCATATTGCCTATGGGTGCATCTACACTTGTAAATTATGTCGACTTAAGCTTGCTTAAATCGACTTAATTTACTCTGGATCTACACTACACTTTCCTTAAATCGACTTAAGCAGCTTGCTTAAGTCGACTTAAGGAAAATTAAGTCGACTTTGTTAAACCTAGTTTAAAGTCGACTTTAGGCTTAAGTCGACTTTCTAAAGTCGACTTAAGCCAGTGTAAATGTGGAGAAGCCCTAAGTCGACTCTAAGTCAACTTAGGGCTCTCCAAGACTCCCCCACCGCCCTCCCAGCCAGGGGGGTTGCAAATGGAGAGCCTGGCATGCCCTGCCCAGCCTGCCCCTATGCTCTGCCAGGGTCCCTGTCCCCCTTTGCCCCATTGTACCCAGCTACAATGGGGCAAAGGCTGAACCCCCTGGCACTTGGCAAGGGGTGCCCCCCCCCCTGCCACCGTGGACCTGTCCAAGGTCCCCCTAGCCTCTACAAGTCGACCTAGGCATCCAGTGTGGACGCTCTAGGTCAACTTTGTAGGGTCTCCCCAAGTCGACGTAAAATTTAGGTGTGGACTTAAAGTCGACTTTGTTCAGTCAACTTAGCTAAGTTGACCTAAATTTCCAAGTGTAGACATAGCCTAAGGAAGTTAGAGTTCTGGTCCCCATTCTCTTCTATGGGATCCCTGTAGGATTCATCTCTTGTAAGGCAATGCAGAGAACTGTGGGATGCATCATGGGAATCACATGACTCAGGGCATTATGGGAGATGCAGCCAGGGAGCTTGGCTGACAGAATAAAATGGATGCCTCAGACTTCTGAACTACAACTTGCAATGCATCACCATAAGAAAATGCCTGCTGGAGTCCATCAAAGCCTGCACCACCAGATGCTGGTCTGACTGGTGGCTAGCCAGTCTGGTTTCACAAAGTCAGCTCTTTCTACTCAGCTACTGCTCGGTCTGGTCTTCTAAAGTCTCCTCCAACACCAGCCACCTAGTCCTACAAAGTCAGTTTTAACTCTACCCTGAGATAAGTCTACAAAGTCTTTCGCTCTATATAGAGCTCAGAACCCCTATGTAGGAAATCCAGAGTAAAGCAGGACACCAGACAGAACCCCCAATCTCTTGGACCTCATCCTCTAGATTGCTTTGTTGTTTGGGTTCCCTACCTCCATAGGTTACATTACCTGTCAGCTCTGGTTGATCAACTTCCTACTGGATATATCTTTCATAATTTATATACCCCTTCACAAATATTGTTACATTAAGATGCTATTACTTATTAATCAGAAAGTCAAAACATAAACAATTGCCAAATAGTGCTACACCAGATACTATATGGCACAAGAGGCAAGTAAAATTATAATTTATGTAAATGAAACCTACCAGCAGCTATAATTTTCCCTTTCTTCTGTGGGGAGAAGCAGAAAGTTCCATCCTTCTAAACTTTCTAGCTCCTCTATCTTTTACTGATCAAGGGTCAATCATTGCCGTAAAGGAAATAGCTCCTTGAAGAAGGGATTGTTAATTCACTGTAAGAGATTCAGAGATTTCCTAAGAACAGCAAATGAGTGAATGAAAGCTTGATCATCCAGGCAAACTAACCATGTTATGGTTATTAAAAAACAATATATTGTCCTCATGTTCTAGTATATTTAGGACTTGGCTGTGTGGAAAGGACCAACCATTCTTATTGGTTAGGGAACTATGTTACCACCTAGTGTGGACTGTTCCTTTTCAGATATGTTACTTTGATTATAATAAAATATCTTTTGACTTAATTTTTTTCTTAAGGAATTCATCCTTTGGGCATGAGCATTAATAAATGAAGTTGTTATTAATAATGTGTTATTTTGGTTAACTATTTTATAGCAAGTTTCTACACACCCAAAATACAAAATGAATTAGGTCAGATAGCAGAGAACCTGGAAAAGGAAATTTAAATATGGATTCACTTTTTTTTTTTTAAATAAATGAATGCCCCATTATGCCACTTACATTCAAAACCATATTGACAGATCAAATGCCATGAAATTGTCTTTTTTTTAAAAAAATTGAGTGACACTCTTGTAAGGTATTCTGTCCCTAAAAAAGCCTCCCTCTAGAGACCAGAGTGTCAAATACTTGGGCCAGCAGGTTTGCTGCCAGCTTTACTTTGTATTGCTCACACGTGCAAAGTGAATTTGCCTGAGATTGCCACAGTATAGGGGAAATCGTCACTGGGGTAGCTGCTTTCTACACCAGCTCCTCTTGTCCCAGCTTAAGGAAGTGAAGGGGGAAGGCTGAGGGCATATTGAGGAGAGGTAGGGGAGCTTCTCTACACCTGATCCACTTTTTGCCTGAGGCAGAAGTTATCAATAGCTTCCTCCAGGGCCTGGCCCTTGAGGATAGGGAGCTGCAACTGGTTCCGTATGGCCACCATTCTTCCCTACATCTGAGGTGATTCGGTGCAGCATGAGGATCTCTATGTCTGGCTGTAGGGCTTTCTGAGTGAGGAATTCACTGTAGACACGATGCAGAACACATTTTATTTTGTTTAACACTTGATTAACTATTTGTTTGTCAATTCTTATTCTTTGTCTTAATCTCTGATTAAACCACCACTCAATAACAATGGCAGGCATGATAGAAATTAGTAAAATTACATACATATGTGTACTTGCACACATAGGCTGTGTTTACACTTGTTAATTTAGGTCATCTTAGCATGTCCACACTTAAATTTTAAGTCGACTTAGGGGGGACCCTACAAAATCGACCTAGAGCGTCCATACTGGACACCTAGGTCGACTTCTAGGGGCTAGGTGGACCTGGGACAGGGCCACAGTGGCAGGGGGGGCATCCCTTGCCAAGTGCCAGGGGACTCAGCCTTTGCCCCATTGTACCTGGGTACAATGGGGCAAAGGGTGACAGGGACCCTGGCAGGGCATAGGGGCAGGGTGGGCAGGGCAGCTGCTTAAGTCGACTTAAGGAAAGTGTAGTGTAGACGCAGAGTAAATTAAGTCGACTTAATTTACAAGTGTAGACGCATCCACAGAGCTGTGGTTTTTACAAACTCTTTCTGAGTTTTTACATCCTCTTTCAAACAAAAATATACATACTGTCTATGGCAGTTTTGCATTCCGGTTTATCCTTCACAAATGTGTTCTGAAACAATTGAATAAAATGAAGAATAGTTTTAGTGTATCTTAGTAAATTCTGCTAGGTTAAATTTGGATTACTTACTAAGTATCCCACTGCTTGCATGAGGCAGGACAAGACCCCACAAAATGAGCATGGGGAAGAATGCTTCACTGTCAGGGAGATAAGCTAAGCGTCTTAACAGATCGTTTCCACCACTAACTTCTGTGACTCTATAAATGAGCACTGTTATTCACATTATTTCTGTCACATAGAAACAAAATACATAGCTGAGTGTAATCAGTTTATTGGTTTACAGAACCATGAGGGAGTGTCACAAATCCCGATGGAGGTGCCCAAGTGCTGGGTTTTGCATGTGGATTTCTGCTTTAGCAGAAAGATGTGTAAAAACTCCTTCAGCCAGACAGCTCCCTATTGGCTACACATCTGTGGAAACTCAAGAGCATTGTACATTTCAGCAAGAGTCTGGAATAAATTATGCTTGATAAATTGGCTCCTGTTATGCTTGTTTCAGAGAGCAGCATATGAAGAACTCATGTGATGTGGGGGCAGTGCCCAAACTGTCCAGTTTTGGTGCCATCACAAGTGTAGAAGAGATGTGGATGCAGGAAAATGCGGTTATTGGAAAATGGTAAGGTAGAGCAGCACCATAGTGTCCGCAGTGGGTAAAGGATGGGAGAAGGAAGGCTCCTGGAAACTTAAAGTGGTGGCCAAAAATAATAAACTTTATTAGTCTCCCTCTTTGGGACGCAAAGGGTTAACAGTTGGGCTGCTTGCTGGACTAAACTCAGAAGTCAGCTTCACAGATAACAAGATAGCCTCAGGTGATTACTTCACAGTTTAACATACAATGAGTTACACAGAAATAAACGTTTAGAATAAACCCTCCTCTTGGACTCTTTTGATAATTCAGAGATAAAGTATAACAAGACAGAGTCCAATACATAAACAATAAGCATAACAATAATCACCAAACCTACATCAATTGCAATACCTTGGGTTAAAACTGAGGTAGAAGAATTATTCACATTCAATCATGAGGAGTAAACGTGGGGGGGTAATTAGCAACAGCATGGCGACGTCTTAAGGCGGAGGTTGAAATCGACTCGGGCCGGCACTCTCGGGGGAACTCCTACTGCAGGGTGATCAGGCCTAGCAGTTAACTCGAGGAGACTCCCACCTTGCTCCATGCGGCATGGTAGCTTTTATGGCCTAGGCCACTGCTTCCTGCCGAGGGCTGTGATTGGCCAGATTTCGCTGCAGCAGGAATTTTGGGGCGAGGGCTGCCTGGTTCCTCCTGTCCTTATTTGGGCAAAGGAATTTTCACCAGCTCTCTAGGTTCCGGGTCAGAGCCTTCTACACCCCTGGGGGGAGGGAGGGCCAGAGCAGCCATGATTGACTTGCCCTCCAGATGCCCTGACATGGGCGAGGGGGATGACCCACTCCTTTGGGAGCTAGCTGAGAGCAAATTAGGGTTCGAATAAAGCATGTTGATGGTCACAAGCCTAAACAGTTTCTGTACGTGACCTGGGGGGAGTATCTGGTACGTGGCCTGGGGAGCGTATCTAGTAAACAATCTCTATGACTTTATATCACAAGCGAGGTGGCGGCCACTTTATGGGGTGCTCATAACAGCACCTTAACACATAGCATGGAGATTGCTGTCACTTCCTTGAAGACCTTTAGCGGTTTTGAGGACAGAGTTAGCCATGAAATATGTACCCAGTGACCCACTCACCCAACTCACATGCATAAACAATATACTAGGGTGCAGCAGTAGGAGATTATACTGAGGTCATTGTGTCATGCACAGCATATTTAAATATTTGCAAGGTTATCTGTTTGTACCTTTACCCTCATATTCTCATCCAAAAACCTGACTCATCCTCTTTTACTAAAGGAATATTATTCCTATTCATATTATACCATACTTCTGACCTCATTCGTTAAAAAAAAAAAAGAAAGAAAAAACCACAGGAACTAAATGTTGCTGTTACAGCCTGACCTGATGCTATGTCATACACTCCCCTACATTTAATTTCCTCCCACTCTGTAACTTTCCTATCTTCAAAGCGTCTGATGAAGTGGGATCTTCTCCCACGAAAGCTCATGCGATAAATAAATCTGTTAGTCTTTAAAAGTGCCACAGGACTCTGTTGTCTAAATGTTATATAGGTTACCTTGAATATGAAATAACTGGCTCTCTTGGTCAAGTTTTGCTCCGTAGCTCTTTAATAGATACCTAATCCCACATTTGAATGTGTAAGGCAACATTTAGTCATATCAAATGAGTACTTACATGTCTATGTGCTGATCTGAGCTTCAAATGCGCGAGAACTCCATGTCTTTGTACCAAGATTCTCTACTCACCACTGGGGTGATTCCTTGTGTCTGGGGAATGGCTCTGCCCACTCTAATGTCCCCTTCAGTTTCTTATTCATATGGTCATCCTTCTCACACTCCAGGAGTTACAGGGCTCTCTCTTTGTGGCCTGGCCCTTCAGCCCACTCACTATACATTCTTCCACTTCCAAGGCATCAGTCTTGTGCCACTTACACTGCTACCTTTTCCAGGCAGCCCATGAGTTGTGGGGGTGTCTTGAAGAGGAAGGAGTGGTGGCTATGTCAAATCAGGAACCTCACTTCTGTATGAAGCTAATGAGGCAATGGCAATTCTGCTTACTCCCACCTGCTCAGTGGGGGTGGGGGGAGGAGAGCATATATGTCATTATTTGCAATGGTTTTCTTGTTCTAGTATTAAAAAATAGATACCATTTCCTGTATTTACCGATACATATGGATCTCCAAATGCCCTTTCTGTTTGATCTAAGCAATGCTTTCTGCCTACAAGTGATAAAATTAGCGGCAGTGAGAGGGTGCAGTTAATCTCTTGTATAATTCTATTAATATTCAGTGGATATATACAAGCAATGAACTTGCCCCAGTGAATTATCAGCGAAGTGAGCAGAATGAGGGGAATACATACTTCTATTTTAATTTACCAGTATGTTTCATATCACAGTGCTCAGCCAATCTTTGCAGCCTAGTAAAAGCAGTCAAAACTTTTTTCTTTAAAATACAAGTTGAGATGCTGTAGAATTCAGCAACATCCATGGGATTTATATTGCATTTATTGTGTTCTCACAAGGGATATCAATTAAAACATTGTGACTTAAAAAGCGGGGAGAGGAATCTGCAGGAACAGCCTAAATCCATGGATTTTCTGCACCTGCAGACTTTTCTTCTGTTCCAACACATAGCAGTCACACATAAATAGCATCTCTGAAGGCATATTTTACATTCGTTTTCTGTCAAGATCTATAGTTATGAAACCTGGTCTTTAAATTCAGGTCTCATTGTTTGTGTCATTTGAACTTCCACCTAAAGACAGTAGAACAAACAAGGAGTCTAGTGGCATTTTTAAAGATTAACAAATTTATTTATCGCATGAGCCTTCATAGGAGAAAATCCCACTTCATCAGACGCTTGATTCTCCATCTTCAAGCATCTGATGAAGTGGGATTTTCTCCCACGAAAGCTCATGCAATAAATAAATTTGTTAGTCTTTAAAAGTGCCACTAGACTCATTTGTTTTACTGAACTAGATTAACACAAATATCCCTTTGGAACTAAAGACAGTAGGTAGATGAAGTATAGTATTTCCAAACACAGTACTAGAATGTTTGGAGACCAAGGGATAGACTGGACATAGTGATTCATGTGAACTCGGGAGGCTGTATGTAGTGATACATGGCAGCATAAATGCGCAGCCATCACAGATGTCAACAAACTAGAACTGCAAGCATGTGACATGAGGAATAGAACTCATGGTTTTTGGCTGCAAAACTAAATCCTCTTTTGTAGCTAGTAGCAGTGGTGCTTACATCCTCTTTTTTAATCCCCCAGCAATAAAGAACAAAACCATTACAACATGATAAACATCTGAGTGCAATTTAAAGAACTAGAAAGGCTTCAAATAGTAGTGTGTGTTATTTGTAGTACTGCTTCTGCATTGAAAAAAGGATAGCATTGGAGCCCCTAGACAACTTCAGCCCTAGTGTAGCTATGCTGAAATTAATGGTATTACTCCAGAAATTAATTTGGCTGCTAGGCTCTATCTGCTTGCCAACACTTAAACCTTCTCCAGACAGTTATATGCAATGCTGAACACATCTACCTACTTTGAAATATTATGTGAAAAGACAGTGTGTTGATGTTCAACATTTTTGCAATTACCATAGTTCTGGGGTGATACCAGTAGGAGACCATAATTGGAGAGAACGAGCTGCTTTGGAAGAGTCAGTATCGAACAGGCACGTTGCATGTGTTTCCAGAATATATTGATCCAATTTGTACATGAAACTATAAATGGAATCAGGCAAGTTTCTAATGCTCTCTCTTAAATCTCATTTTAAAAAAAACCCCAAGACGTTGATGCTATTACAGAGCAGTCTGTACAAATGCAAGGGATAGGATAAAAATTTATAAGGGCTGTAAACCCTCAGGCATCAAGGCATAAACCAACCACTAATTGCCTGGGATTAGGAAGAAATTTACCGTAGGAGCAGGTTATTCCATAATATCCCTTTATAGGGCTTCTTGCACTTCCCTCTGAAGCATCTGGAACTTGTTACTGTCAGCAAGAGACTAGATAGTTTGATCCAGTATGGAAATTGCTATGTTCCTATAGTAAGGATATGGAGATTGAAATCCTCTTACTTGCATGAATGCCATTCAGAGATAGCACTCTGCACTTAGAACAACCCACTATTTTATCTACTAGCAACTGTTTTCCTTGAGTTATTACTTTGTTATAAATAAATTTGTTTACAGCTATTTTTATGCATGGAGATCATATTTATAAGATATCAGAACACCCACATGCCAGTGAGATAACATCTCAGCTGATTTTAAAGCACTACAGAAACAGCACACAGTTTAGTTATTCTGTGATGTGTTGATGTTGAATGCAGGTGACTAATGTATTTCTGTGATTGAGGAAAAGTAATCACACATAGGTTCATTGCTAGAAACATGACAAAATAAAATGCAATTTTTTGACTTTTCAAATGGCTTCTCCTGATAGCCACTTCTGTGTGGTACTGATGAGAGTAAAGGTCATTAAGAATTCTTGTAGGTCAGCATATCTTTATTCTTAAGGGTATACCTAGGGTGTTGTCTTCCCTCCATAAATATCTTGTTGTTGGAGTTAACTGGAGGACGGTATTTTTCCTGGAAGGGTGAAATACTGTTTTGTTGTCTTTTTAACTCTTTCTCTTACTGTATTTTTAAACTATTGAGTAGTATCATAATACATCTATCATGAGTACATTTTTAATTCATGAAGAAGCCTTTTTTCCTTTAAAAAATCATAAAGTCTAGTGTGATGCTGGGAGGCCAGGTGCCTGCAGGCATTAGGCTAAGAACTGACAAATTCATAGCTGGGGACCAGACCAGTTCACGTATATGTTAGTGGTGCTCAAATGTATTTGGTGTTTAGACACTGTAGAATAGTTCAAGTTGCTGTATCATTCATCTTATTTGTAGTGTCTCTATTCCATGCTGTTAGTAAATATGTAAGTTTTGCTTTATAAGTTTGCTCTATACTTGACAAAATCAGATGTACTATCAAGGAACATTGTAATATCAAGGATTGGTGAATGGTTCTATCATACCTTGGAAATGCTATGTATGAGGAAACTTGTCCCATGGAAAGAAATAAAACACAGACACAAGAAAATTTTCCATCTCTCTGCTGTTTGAACTCTCACAGGGCCAGAGATTCTAAAGAGACGCAAAAAACCACAGGGATTATTCCTAGGTTTTCCCTGAAAGACATCTTGAATTGACAGATTATCATATTGCTGTCATTTTAGTAATCATCTATGGTAACTCATCATGTGTATATGTTTGCTTGCTTTAATATGTACATAACTCATTTCTTTTTCCTAGATGATAAAGCTTTAGACAGTCTATTATAAGATTGGCAACTGCATTGTGTTGTCTTTGACATAAGATTTAGAATACCAATCAGCACCCAGTAGTGTGCAGGTACACTATAGCCCAGTGATACAATGCATCCTATAAGTCCCCATGACTAAAATGCTCCCTAAGTGCCTCCCTTATGCGGACGGCTCTCAGCTGTGCCCCCCTGATACTCCTAGTGGCTGGCTGCTGGAAGGCAAACTCTAGCCGCTCAGCCTCCACGTCCCATGAAGGGGAAAATTTCTCTCCCCTATTTTCACAGAGGTTATGTAGGACACAGCACGCTGAAATGACGGCTGGAATGTTGTCCTCATTCAAGTCTAGCCTCCCATACAAACAGCGCCAGCGCCTTTTAAGCACCCAAAGGCGCACTCCACGGTCATTCAGCACCGGCTTAACCTGTAATTGAAGCGCTCCTTGCCTGGATCCAAATTGCCAGTATAGGGCTTCATGAGCCAAGGCATCAGTGGGTAGGCTGGGTCTCCTATGATTACTATGGGCATCTCCACATCCCCGACAATAATTTTATCAACGGGGAAGAAGGTCCCTGCCTGCAACTTCCAGTACAGGTCCGTGTTCTGGAAAATGCGACCATCATGCACCTTACCCGACCACCCCACATTTATGTCCGTGAAACGCCCCCTGTGATCCACGAGTGCCTGAAACACCATAGAGAAGTAGTCCTTCCTATTAATATACTCAGTCGCAAGATGTTCCGGAGCCAGAATAGGGATGTCTGTGCCGTCTATTGCCCCTCTACAATTCAGGAATCCAATCCGTCAACAATCCGTCAACGATCTCCCGCACATTGCCCAACTTCACTGTCCTCCGGAGCAGAACACAAATAATGGCTCTGCACACTTATGAAAGGGCTAACCCGACGGTCGACCTGCCGACTCCAAACTGATTCGCGACCGACCGGTAGCAGTCTGGAGTTGCTATTTTCCACAGTGTGATTGCGACACTCTTCTCCATGGTGAGGGCTGCTCTCATTTTGGTGTCCTTGCATCGCAGGGCAGGGGCTAACTCCTCACACAGTTCCATGAATGTAGCTTTTCGCATTCGGAAGTTCTGTAGCCACTGCTCGTCATCCCACACCTGCAAAATGATGCGGTCCCACCATTTGGTGCTTGTTTCGTGACCAGAACCGGCAGTGCACCGTGTGTAGATGCTCTGTGAAGGAGCTCAGCAATGTGGTGCTGTTGTTCTGCATGGCAGTCACCAGCCCAGGGTCATCCAAATCCTGGTCTGATTCAGAGCTAAACACATACTGTGCCACCAGCCGAGATGTATACATTATGCTGAAGGCGACAAATGAGATCAGAGCTGGACCCATGTTGCTGCAAAAAGGAGTTCCGAGAAGCAACGCGGTACTGTTGAAAATGGGCGCGAGTGGCTAGTAGCCACTCGCGTGACGCCAGGGGAACAGAAGGCACCATGGGAAACCAAGACTTTACCCATGGTGCTTAGTACTACTCTCCTTCTACCCAGGATTCTTAGCACCAAATCTGGATGGATGGAACTGTGGGATAGGTTCCCACAATTCAATTGGGTTTCTTGTGAAATCACAAATTGCAGGGGTGGGGGAGGGCGCTGTTCCATCACAGGCAGCTCAGTGTGGACGCGATACTGCACTACAAAAACCACGTGACTTTTAAAGTGCAACGGGCTTGTTGCACGATGATTCCTGTACTGTGTACATGGCCTCAGATGCACACCCGTGTGTGACATTGTTCATTTTAAAGGACCATTTATGATTGCTTTTTGTAGTAATAATTTGTAATTACTATAATTCATAGGATCTATGTCATGTTTGGTATTAATAGAAAGGTTGTGATTTGCTAGAAGTTATTTTGTCTATGTGTAGGTATCGTATCTGTATTAGAAAATGTGAATGTGTTAGCTATATCTGTATTTCAAATTGTGTGATTTTGAGAAACACTCCAGACTGCAGGTCTGCAGTCATTGTCTCCTTGATGGCCCATTAAGGGAAGCACCAGTACAACAGGCCTGGGGAGAAACCCACCCAATGAGTCAATCAGACTTACCATGTGACTCAGCTCTATTTTGATTGGGAAAAGCTCCACACAGCATGGGGAAGGCCAGAGGCATTAAAAGGCAGCTGCCCTGACTCCATCTTGCCTTCAGTCCCCAGTCTACAGCCAATGCCCATCTCTGAACTATTACTCTGTGACTGGACAAAGGACTGTGGCCTACCCGGTTGCTGGGTGTTTATGACAGGAACAAGCCTACAAACTGCTTTACATGAACTTTAAATCATTTGTATGTATGTGATTTGCTTTGACCCTTTAACAACTCTCATTTTCTTTTTATCAGGGGTGTTGCTGGATAGCAAAAAGATCCAGGGCTGTGGCCCCCCAGCCCACACCCTGCTAGCCCCCCCAGCTAGGCCACGCCCCCAGACACAAAGGCACTAGGCCCCTCCCCCAGTCCACAACCCCACACACACTCAAAAACAAGCCCCAAGGCCTGTGCAACCTAGGCAGCCCCTCCACATGTCTAAAGGCATCAATCTGCATTGGAAGTGCTTACATACCTGAAACAATTTACTGTGTGTGACATTCCCCTCCCATCTGGTCTGGTGTGCTGCTTTGCCCCCTCAATTGCTCACTCCTGGACTCCAACTTCCCCCGCTTCACTAGATGGACCTCCCCACCCTGGGTCTGTCCACAACAGCATCCTGAGTGTAATTGGTTGCAGGCAGTGGGTGTGTGCTCACCAGGCACTCAGGAGACATTCCTCCAGCAAGCGCTCCCAACCCTAAAAGCCACAATGGGAACTTCCGTCTTGGAGGAATCAGGATCCTCCCCTGATTGCTGCAAGCTCATTTACACCGAGTTTATGAAGAAACTGAAATGGCAATAATCTCTTGCTCTTGCACACTCTCTAAAGTCCACACAGCTTTAGCTAAAACAAACACTAGCATTGATTTGCTGTACAGTCTGACCTGCTCCTATGACTTACACTTCCCTCCAATTATTTCCCTCCCAGTCATCTGTAGTTCTCCATCTTCAAGCCTCTGACAAAGTGGGATTTTCTCCCATGAAAGCTCATGCAATAAATAAATTTGTTAGTCTTTAAAAATGCCACTACACTCCTTGTTTGTTTTGCTGAACTAGACAGACACGGCTATCCATTTGGAACTAGTTTATTGATTAAAACATGATTTTAGGTGAGTATATAACAAATCAATGAAAAATCATTTAATAAAGAAATCTGAAGTTAACCACTATCAAATGAAAATATAACATATCCTAACCTAAAGTTTATTATTCATGCACACCTAATTGGGAATGGACATGAGCAACAACCTGAAGAAATGTCACTTTCACAATTTTTCAATTATTAAACCAGGTTTTGTAAAAAATTGAAAAGGGCTTTTATTTCTTTCCAGGAAGCATCAGTGTGTACCTCCTCTTATGCATGTTAGCAAAGTGGTCAATGATTGCATCCACCGGCACAGATTCCAGGGGAATTTTTTCAATTGAAAGCATTGCAAGGTGCTGTAGCCTATCTTGTCCCATTGTGCTTCTCAGCCAGGTGTGTAGATGTCTTAAAAAACGGAATGATCTTTCACAACTGCAGCTACTCACTGGGATAGTTAGTGCAACCTGTACCAGTTTCTTTATATTTGGAAAGCAGGTAAGGTCTAACATCTGGTACACGTCATGTTGAGATTTCTGCCATTGTCTTGTTTGTAAGTCAAGTAATTTTTAGCAATAGAAATTTCTTCTGGCTTCAGTTCTATTTTGTAGTGCTTTGCCAGTGTACTTAAGTCCCCTATGGAGAGAAAGTTTTGAGAGAGTGGGCTGCATGCCTGAATTCCCATCACTAGCTCTGGTTTGATACTAGAGAATCTCTGGTCAAGTTCAGAAAGCATCCGGTCTAAACAAGGATAAAACAATTTCGTCTTAAAATGGTCAGGAGTCCTGATATCCTCACTTGCACCACCTACAGATTCAACGATGAAATCATTCATACGTTTTTGCTTTCTCCTTTGCAGAGCTGTTTCCTTGATGTCTATGCCACTGTTCACGCACAGCGCCCTGCAAGGCATTGAATAATAGCTGGGAAGTCTGATATGAGCGCATTCACAGAATTTACCTGGCAGGACCAACGAGTGTCTGAAAGCCGTACCAGCTCCCTTTGCTTCAGTCCTAGTCGAGCTTGAACATCATTGAATCTCTTGGGATTTATTAGTGATGCACTAAAAAAAGTATACACACTTTCCAATGCACTAAAAAAATCCCTAGCTTCTTTAATTGCCTTACATGTGTGGCATAGCACCAGGTTGAGTTCATGTGCACAACAATGAATGTAAATCGCTTCTGGGTGATGCTTCTGAAATTTGGCTTGAACACCACCACTAGCTCCAGTCATAACAGAGGCACCATCATATGTTTGAGCCACACAGATCATCATCTAGCCCATAAAGCCTTAGGCAACTCTGTAATGAATCTGTGGTTGATTCTGCATCAAAACATTTTAATTCACTGAATCCCAAAAAATGCTCTTGTACCAAACCAGTTTCTGGAGGAACATAGCGTATGCAGAGGGCTAACTGCTCCTTATGATTGTCTCTTGCTTCATCTGCCATTATTGCATACATTCCTGATCTCTTAATTTCCTTGACTATTCTGAATTTTACTTGTTCTGAACAGCACTGAATAACTTCATTCTGAGAGGCTGGGGAGATGTAGCTAGTTTTAGATGCTACTTTGTAACTCCGAAGAAATGGATCAAAGTTTCTAAGTAATTCGAGACAACAAAATTTCCTCGATTTTGACTTTCTTCTGTTTCATCATGACCTCTAAAGGAAATTCCTTGTTTACCTAGAAATGTTGACACCCCAACAATCCGGCTGAGATACTCTCGTCTTTCTCTGATCTCATTTGCTGCATTTAACTGCTGCACTACATCACCATGAACCTTGCTGTCTCTGAAAATTGCCCATGCCAACATGCTTGCTTTGTGCAATGCTGACTTTTCATGCTCTCTAAAAGAATCCAGCGCCATTTTCCAGTTCTTTAAGCCATTGTTAAATAATGCATCAGTGCTGCCTCTAGGGCATTTTGCCCCAAAATTTTTGCATGCAAAACAAAATGCTGCATTTTGTTTAACAGAGTATTCTAACCATTTGTAATTCTCGAACCAGTTATACTGAAAAAAAGCATTTTCCCAAACCAAATTTATCATCGCGGTACCGCTGTAACTTTGGCTGCATGGGCCCATTTTCCATATCCCCTAAATCAGAACCTTCATGGCTTTCACTAAAATCCAGTGGGCTGACACTTGTCCCTGTTTCCTTACTCCGATATCCCTCTGCACCGTCCACGTCAGCCTCTTGAAGTTGCTCTGCTTTCTCTGTCTGCTCTCTCTGTTGTCCCTGTGTCACATGCCTTCAGTTAAAAAAAATGCCTGATATCCATTGCCTATGGGGGGAAAAAATTGTGTACTGTAAGCAGACATTTTGAAAAGTAATCTAATCTTGTCCTTTGGTCTTTTTCAAAATTAAAAACTGTTTGATATTGATAGACAAAATAATGTGCACATGTGCACATTATTAATTTGCATAAATATTTACCCGTAATCGAATAGGCTGGAGGCTGATTATATCTCAGTATCCTCAAAGAGCTAGTGGCCACTCTATCACTACACTACAATTTTCTTTCCAGGAATGGATTATTTATTTGTTTGGTACAGGTCACAAACACACCTGAAACTGGAAATTTTTAGTTCACATGTAAATATTTTGAAGTGTGGATGTTTCACATGAAATGGAAATTTTGGAAACATGGAGATAGGATGTTTCTGAAGGGAAATTTGCTCCCTGGGGCCATAGCAGCTGCTGATTAAAATGGAAGTTGTTGTCAGTTTCCAATCAGCAGCCCTAGGTACCAGGGCAGCCTGGCCATGTGGACTACCATGGATTATCCTGCTCTGGCATGGTTAGCCCTACACACATACACCCCATGCTCCTCTCCATGCTGGGTTGCAATACAACTCCTTCATACTCATCGGTATTAAGAACTACAACAGAAGCAATCTTTCTTAAAAAAAAAATCAGACCATGTCAGAAGGACACATAAAATGTGTCTCCCTGTCTGACAAGACACAACATTCCCCATCCCCTCCAGGTTCCCATGGCTGAATATCAGGAGCCAGGGAACTCAGCAAACAGGAGTGGAAAGGAGGGTGGTGGATCAGGATAGTGGGGAGAAGGGGAAGGGTGGCAGGGGAGCAGTGCAGCTGGATGGTGGGCACCAGGAAAGGCAGCACAGCAGCTGCATTTTCCCATGCTGTTCCAGCCCTGAGCCACATGCCTGAGCATGCAGCAAGGCAGGAAATTGAAAAAGGCTCTGGCCAGGTCCCAGCTTTCAGGTGCATACAAACCAGGTGGAGGAAGTTGGGGAATTCACAAGGCAAGCAGGTAGACTGCCTGGGGTGTGGTGCCATGAGTGGTGTCCCACCAAACTAGCAGATCTGTGCCTCCCCTCCAAATAGCCAAAGAGACAACAGAGTGAACTGAAGAAAGGCAGAGAAGGCTGCTGCACTGTTCCCTACTCTCACCCCACAGCTCCTGCCAGGCTCCCAATCCCTCTCCTGGGGAGACAAAGCAGAAAGGACAACAGCCAAAACTGAGTAAGCCCGCTCTTATAGGAAAGGCGGAGTCCAAGCTAAAAATGAAGCATTTCTGGGCTGACAGTAATAGGGACAGAACTGAGGGGACAGGGTTTATTACTGGGCAAGGGATGAGGGGGCAGAGTTGGGGGGACAGATGCTGCACCAGGGGCCAAAGTCACCTTTTCCAGTACCTGTGGGAGAGAGGGCAACTCTACATTGTCACATACTCACACCCTAGGATGGGCAGGGGGAACTCAAACATCAATTCCATTTCCTCCAGTCACCCTCCACCCACTGCTTAATTACAAACAAACAAGAAAACCAAATTTCAAAGCACAGAATAAATTTTAGGTTCACAATATGGTGCTGGTCTGCAGATTTCATCTTTATAAATAAGGCCAGCATTGGCACTCCCAGCTGGGGGATGATCCCTGGGCCACTCATCCCCCAACTGACCTCACTGCATGGGGAAGAGGGGTGATGCCCAGCTGGACTGATGGACCCAGGCCCAGAGGGGGTCCCTGGCTGGATGGGGGGGAACCCCACCTCACACTTACCACCTAGGCCAGGGGAGAGCACAGAAGGGCTGTGATCCCCAGCCCACCCTGCCATATGATGCACAGTAGGGTATGATCTGTATAACTTTGCTTTCACTCCTGCCATGTAATTGTGTGGTTTGATGCAAAATGTGCCATGCAAGCAAGGTTCCTTTCTGCATGTTCATAAACATGTTCTGCATTATTATGGTATCATGTTTCCTGCAGCATCACATGTATGTGTGTATAGATCAATAGATCTGAAACATCCCAGGTATTTCATATGGCTCTGGGTGGAGTCTCTCTCTCACAGCATGAAAGCTGATGAGATTGGATACATGACAAAAGATAATTGTATAAAGTGGGTTAGGTTAATGGGAATTTATATTATTAGGGGAAACTAGTTTTAAGAGTAGTAGTTAGCAAGTATAGGCCCAAGCCTGAACCAGTTTTCAAAGGCCTTAGCATAACCGCTCACATGAACCTATGCCAAAAACTCAGATGTCACCTAATGAGCAGCTGCAGCCCTAATGAGCACCCTAACGAGAAGAGAACTCCCTGATAGCTCCCTGATAAGCTTACAGCTAACTAAAATGATCAATGGCTGACAGCTAACTAAAATGATTGATGGCTGACAGCTAACTAAAATGATTGATGGCAATGTGGCAAAGACTGTGGGAACCCCTGTAAAAACAGGAGGGCCACAGGGGGCTAAAGCTCTATAAATATCAGCCCAACAGATACCCCCTTCGGAGAGGGTTGAACTGACTCAAGATGCCCAGTGGCTCCGGTCACTATAGCAAGTGGGGTCAGTCCAGAGAAGAAAGAGAAAGGTCAGGTCCTAGTCATGAAGCTGACTGGACTGGCACGTTGGCCCGAGCTCATCAAAGAAAGGTCAGCACCTGATCCCCGACGGTGGCGAAACTGACACGTTGGTAAGGAGGTCAGTGAGTATTAAGAAACCACAAGAGGCCTCGGTGAACCCTGGTTCAAAAGTAGCTACAGGTATATGTGTAACAGGTATATAAGTAACTGAAATTGAAATTGAAGCTTAGTACCCCGAGTCCTGGTGTAAGGACAAAAGTAGGTTAGAACCCTGGTCCCCGAGGGTACTGGGGGATAGGTATAAGGATAGGGAACAAGCAGTTTAGCACCCCAGTCTGGGAGTACAGGTAGATAGCCTGCCATCCCCTTTGAAGTTAGGGGCACCCCTTTGTTGCTAGGGGCAAGTGCAGAGTAATAAGAATAGTTTTAGTTATTAAATAACAAGTAATTCTGAAGCATGCTGCAGCACAAGAATATCATAGTATAACAGCAAAGATAAACCTTGCAAGTGTGTAACAGTTAAAAAGAATGCACGAACAAAAGAGATAAGCAAACATATAAGTCTTCTTGTACCCAAGATGATCTGTAATAAACACTTTGTACTTATAATTCTCTTGATTCTATTCTATTGTTATTTGCCATGGTACTGTTAATTCCTGACACTCCACTCCCTCTTTTTCTGTTTCCCCTATGGAAACAGCACTTAATTCCTTTGGTAATTACCTGGGTTATCGGCTGGCTCGATTTAACTCTTTATTATTCAGTTCTAGTTCCCCTGACTACTAATGTAGCTGTCAGTGCCTCCCTTCCATCAGATCAAGGCCGGGCTATAATCCCGGTGGAAAAAGAACCCGGCATCTGCCTGGTCCCCTCGATGAACAACACCCCCGAGGGGTGATGCCAAACAGTATACAGGCTTATCCAATAATGTAAACAACAAAGAGAATGACCCAACAACAAGGAGAAGGGAACAAAGAATCTCAGAGAGTCACACCTGGAAAAAGGGAGGGGATGGAAAGTTTGATAACAAGACACTTGGAAGTGTGAAAGAGCTTTTTTCTGGGGCACTACCTTTAAAAATCTGGTTCAAGAAGTGTCATTAAAATCATTGGTGTTACAGCCTCTTATACCAGGGTTGACTTTTGCTTAAGGTGATTGGTATGATGATCTTCAGTTGCAAAATGCTTACAGGGGCTAGTTTTTGTATTTGAAACACTTACTTTAAGCCTGCATAAATAACAAGCATTAATCCACTATGGCTTTTTCAACACAGGCCAAAACTCAAGCACATAAAATAACATGATTTCTAGCAGGTAAAAATAAGCTTCACTCATGATCTCCCAATAGAAATCTCAAATCTTAGGATTTTTTTCCCCAGGCCCTGGCATTTGCTCCCCTGCCAGCCTGGGAAGTGGGAGAGAGGGGACTCCATTTGAAACCCATCTCCCCTCAGACTTGGGGAGGGTGAAGATCCCTAAGAGGATCAAAGCTGAGGATGGGGGAGCTGTACTATGGCTTCAGGGTGGGGGACAGCTGATGGAGGTTGGGGGACTGAACTGATCCCTGAATTAAAGGGGTTTGGTTGGGGACAGAACTGAGGGGATAGGGTTAATTACTGGGCAGAGGGTGAGGGGGGCAGAGGTGGGGGGACAGGTCCTGCACCAGGGGCCAAAATTACCTTCCAGTACCTGTGGGAGAGAGGGCAACCCTAAATTGTTACAGACCCACACCCTGGGATGGGCAGGGGGAACTCAAACACAAGAAAGTAGTTTAAAAACACAACTCCATTTGCTCCAGTCACCCTCCACCCCCTGCTTAATTAACAACAAACAAACAAGAAAACCACATTTCAAAGCACAGAATAAATTTTAGGCACACCATATGGTCTGCAGAATTCATAAATAGGGTCATCATTGGCACTCCTGGCTGGGGGATGATCCCCAGGCCAGCCAACCCACAACTGACCTCACTGTACAGGTGGGGGGGAAGTGACCAGCCCTCACCTGCCACCCTGGAGAAGGGGGGGAGAACAATCCCCAACCTACAACTTGCTGCTGGTCTGGCTGGTCACCAAGTTACCTACCCATGGGGCAGGGGATGATCCCTAGCCTGCTCACCAGACTGACCTGGGGATTGATACCCTGCTCCCAACACCCACCTCCCCAAACACACAGTACTTACTGGTGCTGTGTAGAAGAAGCTGGTCCTAAATAAAGCAGGATGGAGGGGAATCAGCTTCAGTGCTGCGTGGCTGACCCAGTGCAGCCGGAGAGAGAGGATTTAAAGTTCCCTCTTCTCTCCCTGCTAAGTGACTGAGCTACAGGCTGCAGCTGGCTCTGTTCCCAGCTTAGCTCCGCCTCCCCTGCAAACAGGTTGTCTGTGCATGTGCCTGCTGGGGAAAATAGATTCAGGGATCAGGCTATTCTACCCGGGGCCAACGCCCTGCCAGCCCAACTGCAACGACGCCTCTGCTTTTATATTAAACCTTTAGTTGTACTTGCTAAAGGATTGGCTATCAGTGTGATATTTTGGGTAAGGTCCAAACCTATATTGTTCTGTGCACTGTGGCTGGCCCTTTGGAGTCAGGAGAACCTATTTCTTTAAGGCACCGTGCGGCTAAGTGGGAGCTGGAGTGCAATAAAGGGGGCTGTTTCTATTCTGGCAGACTTCTTGTGGTAACCGATGTGGGGAACCAGAAGCTTGGCTGTGACTGATAGGGAGACTGGTTTAACTACCACCCATCAGTGTTTGGGGAGTTTGACTCCCAGTTTTGCAGCTTGCCCTGATTTTTGCACATCCAAGAGGCTATCCCAGGAGGCCCTGGTCACAGCCTGTAAAAGGCAGAAGGGGTAGGGACAAGTGTTTCTGCTGGGAAATGTGGGCTCTGCTTAAGAGCCCTACTTATGGTTTGACCTGCTCCTCCCCACTGTTCAAAGATGGAGTTAATTAAGGCTCCATGAGGAGTCTTTTTGTGCTGTTAAATTACTAGCTGTAGGACAAAATTTCTGTCTTTTCAGTGAAGTCCCCTCACTAAGAGCTAAAAATCTAAAAAGAGGCAGGAATTTCAGGCCACTAACCTGCAGAGGAGCAGGTGACAGCAGAAGGCAATGGTGGCAGTGGTTGCTATTATTGTTGTAGTGCACAGGGTAAGACTCTCCTAGTTACTCAATCCAGAATTCCAAGAGCTGGCAAACTCTCAATGGGAGTTACAAATCTAACTAGATAAAGGATGCAAGGGGTCACCAAGAGGTGAAGTGAGTTGTCTGAGGGCACACAGCCTGTCTGACAGAGCTAGGAACAAAACCCATCTCCTTGGGCATCATCCACTGCCCCATATTGACTCTTTGATGTATCTATTCATTAACCATGACTCTCTGAAAAGGTTGAGCAGATTTCCCTGAAATAAATTCAATGGTTTCAGAGAAGGACAGTTTCCGTTCTAGCATAATTTCAGTACATACAAAGGGTCTTTGTAAACTGACCATTTTGTATTATACATACCCTAGGATTTCCATTTTTGCAAAATCTGCCTCCTTGCTCTAAAAAAATAAAATTTAAAAAAATGCAATTTTACTGCTTCTCAGCTCAAATCCATTTTCTGGAGTATGATTTTGGGCCACATTATGTCATTAAAGCACAGCCTGGAGTAGGGGGCAGGGAGGAGTGCTAATTCCCCTGTGGAAGCAGTGTGAGGCCTTGAGCCAGCTGATCTCAGTAGGGTATCAGAATGCAAGACTGGATCCCTGATCAAAGCAAACCTTTCCATGTTTATAAAGAATACGACAACAGGAGAACATAAGCTAAAGTTTCATTTGGGACTGAATAAAAAGTTTAGATAAAAGATTTTCAGGGAAAAATAATAATTACAGTAGAAACATTTGCTAAACTGGTAAGGGAGAAAAAATGGACAGAGACAGCACCAGTGTTGTGCTACGATAGCTGTGGAGGCCTTTGCACTCAAATTTCTTATTTTATAACATTTTTCTAAAACACAGCACCCACAACTGTTTTTCCTCATCCATCAAAGCATAAAATTGCCAGTCCTTTGCCCTAATTTAAATCAAGGAAGTAGCAATGTTAGGTTTAATTAAAACCAGCAAATATTTGTACAGCTGTCCCTGGTTTCACAGCACAGAAATAGGTTTAGCATCAAATCTTACAGTTTTGAGTCTCCTGGGAGCCATATACAAAAACATATAAGATCTTTCTGGCTCACTTACCAAAGCGAGAAATGCCTTTTTTGGAGTTATTTCAGGTGGGGCTCATTCACCCTTCCTATTTCCAGTTATGTTCCTGCTTGAATAGGGATTTTTCTAAACTCCGAAAGGAGCACTGTCAAATTAACAGGTTTGGGTTATTTGATGCACCTTGGAGTTAATAAATAAATAAATAAATAACACAGAGAAATAAACATTTTAATTTTAACAGCAACAATGTTAGTTTTTAGATACAAGTGCCCCCTTTCCTGGAAGCAGGCACTTTGTTTCTCTTGGAAAACCGATGTCAGTCCAGAAGTCTCATTTACACTATATTTATATGCCACATAATTGTCAGATGTGTGCAACATATTCTTTATGAAGGCAATTTTATATTACTATGAGTGAGATTATGATGGGGTGTCTGCCTGACACTGGCAGAGAAAGGGTTAACTGAGCTCTGGGGCAGCTGTGCAGGAAGCAGCCAATAGGAGAGGGGCTGCAAGGAACAGCCAATAGGACTGAGAGTAGGTCAGTTGCTTTTGGGAGCTTGGGAAGTAAGAACTGGGTGCCTGGAGGGCTGAGTGAACAGTAAACACTTTGGACAGAGCAGCTAAGCCCCTAAGATAAGACAAAGAAGGTGCTGGGTCCCTGGGAAAGTGCCCCAGGAAAGAGAGCAGCATTGAGAGAAATGACAGAGAAGGAGCAGGGGCCTATTCTTTATAGGGTCCCTGGATTTGTAGCCCAAAGTAGTGGGTGGGCCCAGGTCTCTCTCTTCCCCTTCTCCCCCACTCATTAATGAGGAAGTGGCTGGACTGTTGGAAAGAGATCTCCTCCCTGGATGGAGGAAAATATAGGATTGGAGGACTGAGTTGAGAAGAGGATGTTGCAGTCCTGGGAGCTGGGAGAGGAGCTGTAGGTGGGGGGAGAGAGAGAGGGCTGGTGTGTTGGCCTCTAGCTAATCCCCAGCATGACCAGGACAAGGTGCCAGTCTGCCAATGAGGGCTGCACCCTCTGATGTATACGATACGTAGAGTTGAGCCTGAGCTGCAGAGTTCAGACCCAGCTCTTAACATCCCTGAAATCTGGAGATATTTAGAGCTAAGATTTTGCTTCTATGTGACTCTCATTTTAAAATTACTCACTAAAACACTCTGTAAAATCCTTCACCACCAAAGGCAGTCAGACTTTAAATATTGCCTACACAAGTCCAAAATAAGTCTCCCTTCCCTCTTTCACCCCCTAAATGAGAGAGAGAGTTAGATCTCATTTCAGCAGCGACCACATAAGGTTGTCTACAAAGAAGTGCAAAACATATGAAAAGAAATGTATTCCAAATGTAAGCACCCCTACAAAATGCAGTGCGGAGGCAGGTAGCTCTCCAGAAAGTACAGGAAACCAGCTGCAAGGGCTGTCTGTCTTAAAACCTGCAACTGAAAAGCTCTCTGAAGCTGGAGTCCAAGAAATACAGCGAAGGGCTAATCTTTTAACAAGTGCTGAAATGAACCAGGGTCATTGACTGCAGGCGAAAGGCTTGGGATAAGCGGCCACCCGCTGGGGAAGAGATAATAAAAAAGGGATGGCAAAAAGAGGGAGGGAGGAGACCAAGCCAGGTTTAAAACCCCACCCTGGCCTATAGAGTGGAACAAAGGCTGGAGAGATGATGGCTGCATTGGTACCTTCATTTGTTTCTATAGACCACCAGCTGGTTGCTCTCCAAACCCTGCGGCTCTTGCCCCAGCAGCAGCAAAGTGAGGATGCCAAAGCCTGCCACTACAACATGGACCAGGCTGTTCAACCGCTCAGCACAGATACATCTCTGCATGGCATGGGCCAGGATCCAGAGGAAACCAGTTCTAACCAGGTTCCAGAGTGGGAGGAAAGCAGAAGCACAGCAAGGAAAAGCTCCGAGAAGGAAGAAGAATGTGGATCCCTGGCCCTTACTAACCCAGGTGGGCCTGGGCCAAAGGATTCATGACAGCTGGGCCCAGCCAGGCCCCAAACACTTATAGAGATTGCTGTGCACAGCATGTTGTCCCGAATAACAGACTCAACAACTAAACTTGTCAGCAGAGAACAGAATCTCCTGTTCCCTTTCTTTCAGAAACATCCTTTTCCTATTCACTTAAAAGTAAGTAGCAAGAGATCAAAGGACTCCTGTCCTGGGCTCCCTTCTGCAAGAAGGCAAGTAATTGCACTGATTAGGGCATCCTTGTATAGATTCCCTCATGCTGACTGGAGCTGTTTCATTTATATTAATTTGCAATTAACTAATTGCTCCAGATCATTTTAGGATTTTGCAGAGTTTATAAAATAATTATAAAGTCACTGACAATCCTTTGTGTTAGCGGTGAGTACAAATGTATTCTTACTGTATTTGGGGTTATCCTTTAAACTATAAATTAGGAAGATTAGAGATTTTTTTTTAAGAGCTGAGAGGCTATGATAAAAATATGCTGAAGTGGGTACACCTTGCATTTCTATGCTAAGGAAAAAACTAATGTACAGTTGTTTATTGGATTGTTGTAATACTGACTTTCCAATATGACACTGTTATTGCTAATACGTAAAAATAAATACTATTCTTCATTAACTCAAATACTAACTGGATAAAATACATCTGCAGAAAGGAAGCTTTATTTTCTTCCTGTTCTTTCCCAGAAGAGCTCATCTGCTTGTGTGAATATATTTGCCACGGGAATAAAACTTATTTTGGATTCTTATATTACTATTCTACTTGAAGTCAGGTTAGGTCTCTTTTTCAAGGAATGCCCATTCTCAGGACCAATTGAACACTGGGATTTTCCTGGGTCAGTTTCTATGGCTAAGTTAAATAAATTCTGTGGTGTGTTTCCATAAAATGTGAGTCACTTAACTAGGTCTTCTAGCTGTGAGTAATTTCACTGCTGCAGGTTTTAGTTTTAAAACAGCTGGATTCCAAGGATTCAATTTACACGTTCACCTGGATGGGAAATTTAGATGAAAAAGTATCTTGAAACTGAACTTACAGCTACAGTTCTCAGAAGAGATAGCCATAAGCTCTCAAACAGAATAAAAATAGCAACTGTTGAGAGGATGTTCATTCAATCACACTTATAGCCAAAACACAATCATCCTCTGTGAACAGAAATGCTCATAAGTGCTAAATGACCGGCCTGGTCTCAGTCATATTGCAATACATTAATTATTTACTACACTTGATATTCTGCTGCCCACTCTTCCCTGGACAGTCCAGAAATGCATGTTATTGTCTTATCTGTATTGGCAGTATCAGTTGCAAAAGACACAGGCTGCTGTAAAAGTGGCCCAAAAACATAGCTACATGTGGCTTGTAAAAAAAAAGACCCAAGGAACTGGCCTTATAACACAGTAGAGCATAGATATTCCCGAGACTACCACAGACCTGAAAGCAATCCTTCTTCCATCTCCCAGCCTGTATTGGTCCAGGAAGCCTGAGAGAAGTGGTGTGGTATTAATTTGTGATGGAACGTGATGCTCCGTGAGAATTCTGATGGCCCTTCCTTTACGGTTGACAGTCACTTCTTGGCAACATCATCCACAAAAATATACGAGTGACTTTGGATTTCAGACATCCACTCTAAAATAATATATGTTTGGCTAAGTTTCTCTACCACAGTTATGCACTGCCAGGGTTAACAGATCAGTCAGTACTAAAAGTGAGAGATTTTGGACAGCACTGTGTGTGTATTTGAAAAGAAAACAAAATGAAAGGATTCCTGAAATGGGAGTGGTGCAGCTTGCCTAGGCTATGGGCAGGTGCAAACTTCATTTCCTGAGAAAAATCCAATCCATTGACGGTCTTCCAGAAAATACCATCCTGGCCACTATGGACATAGAGGCTCTTTACACTAACATCCCACACAAGGATGGATTACAAGCTATTAGAAGAACTATCCAAGAAGATGACACAGCTAAACTTGTGGCTGATCTCTGTGACTTTGTACTCACCCACAACCATTTCAGATTTGAAGATAATTTATACCTTCAAGTCAGTGGCACTGCTATGGGTACCCACATGGCCCCAAAATATGCCAACATCTTTATGGCCGATTTAGAACAACGTTTCCTCACGTCTCATCCCAAAACACCTCTACTTTACCTATGCTATATTGATGACATCTTCATCATCTGGACCCATGGTAAAGATGCCCTTGAAGATTTCCATAGAGATGTCAACAATTTCCACAATACAATCAAACTTAGCCTGCAACACTCCACACAAGAGATCCACTTTCTGGACACTACAGTGCAAATTAGCGATGGGCACATAAAAACCTCCCTATACCACAAACCTACTGATCGGTATAGTTACCTATATCCCTCGAGCTTTCATCCTCGACACACCACACGATCCATTGTGTACGGTCAAGCCCTAAGATATAACCGCATTTGCTCTGACCCTTTAGACAGAGACAGACACCTTCAGGATCTCTACCAGGCATTCTTAAAACTACAGTACCCACCTGCAGAAGTGAAGAAACAAATTGACAGAGCCAGACAGGTACCCAGAAGTCAACTACTGCAGGAGAAGCCCATGAAAAACAACAACAGAATGCCACTGGTCACCACCTAAACCCCCAAGCCAGACCTCTTCAATACATCATCAAAGATCTACAGCCTATTTTACAAGATGATCCCTCACTCTCTCAAGCCTTAGGAGACAGACCTCTCCTTGCTTTCAGACAGCCCCCTAACCTTAAAAGGATACTTACCAGCAACTACAGATCATACAACAGAAACACTAAAGCAGGAACATATCCCTGCAACAGACCACGCTGCCAACTTTGCCCTCATATCTACACTGATGACACCATCACAGGGCCTAATCAAGCCACCTACTCTATCAAGGGCTCGTTCACCTGCTCATCCACCAATGTGATTTATGCCATCATGTGCCGGAAATGCCCCTCTGCCTTATATATTGGACAGACAGGACAGTCTCTGCGCCAAAGAATAAATGGACACAAATCTGACATCAGAAATTGCAACACTACAAAACCAATAGGGGAACACTTCAATCTCCCTGCTCACTCCCTTGACGACTTGTTAATAGCTGTGTTGAAACAGATGAATAACAAATCACAGCTTCAAAGAGAAACTGCAGAACTCGAACTTATATGCAAATTTGACTCAGTTGTCTTGGGGTTAAACAGGGACTATGGATTTTTCTCTCATTACAAGTGATTTGACCTCACCCTCCTCTATGTGCTATTCCCCAGTGTTTAAATCCTAACACCTATTTTGATTTGCTGTTACACCCTGACCTGATCCTATGTCATACACTCCCCTGCATTTAATTTCCTTCCATTCTGCAAGTTTCCCATCTTCAAAGCATCTGACGAAGTGGGGTTTTCTCCCATGAAAGCTCATGCGATAAATAAATCTGTTAGTCTTTAAAAGTGCACAGGATTCTGTTGTCTTTCTACAATAGACTAACACGGCTACCCCTTTGGAATTTGACTTCATTATCACTGTTCTTTGATAACATACTGTCTCCTTAGCAGGAGTAGCTGCGGGGTCACTAAAGTGTTACTAACTCAGAAATGTATAAAGAGATTGGATTGGACTAAACTGGATCTTTGCCACCTGGAAACAGGATATAGATTATACAAGGAAGTTAAAATAACTATCACGGTTTCAAAACGGCTTTGGCGAGTTTTTTTGTTTTTTAAAAGTAGCACTTGTGAAATATGCCAAAGTAGCAGTTCTGAATAGTGCAAAACCCTGAACAAAGAGAGTTCCCATCCCATTCCACCAGTGTTCTATCACTCCATGTAGGAGAATAATTCAGTCTCTATGATCAGAAACAGGGCTGTATTATCAAAGGGGCTTTAGGGACTTAAGCCCCAGGCCCTGGCTAAAAGAGGGCCCCAGGCTCTAGCCCCTAAAACCCCTTTGAGAATCCGCAGACCCCCACCCTAGTCAACACCAGCAGGGCAGGAGCACAGAGAGCGCTCCTGCCCTGCCGGCACTGTGGGGAAGGGGAGGGAGGGGGCAGGCACTGGAGCCAGAGGGTGGGGCTCTGTGCTCCCACCCTGCCCTTGGGCAGGCTGGTTTGCCCTTGGGGGTCCTCCTGGGAGGGAGTGGGGTGGGGCCAGCTGGCATAGTCTGCGCTCCAGCCCAGCGTGCAGCTCTCCACGGTGCATGGCCCTGCTGTGCTGTGTGCTAGCTGCCACCCCTACCCCCTGGCAGACTGGCCAGAGTGGGGCCAGGGCAGAAGTGCCCTGGGGCCCCAGGGGCCCCCCCAGTGACAAGGGGTGGTGGTGAGGGCCCAGTCCCTGTGATGGGGAGGCCCAGGCTAGGGGAAGGGGGCCCCAGGAGGGGATGCCCTGTGATGGGAGGCAGCCCAGGGCCCCCAGCTGGTTAATCAGGCCCTGATCAGAAAGGAAGATCCATCTGGGTGAACCCTTATACTTATATATTGCCCCACTGTATTAGATCCTCAACAGGAATAAACTGGCATAGTTTAATTGAAATCAGTAGAGCTACATTAACATACACCAGTAAGGAAATGGGACTCCATGCAGCCTTAAGGGTGTGCCAGGTGAACCTCTTTGCAAAATCAAGGGCTACATCCTTAGTCTTTCTGCTCAGACTGTCAGCAACAGGGCCAATGTTTGCTGGTGTTTGTTTTACTGCTTGTGGCAGAGTGGAGGGTGGTAAACCCCTTCCCTGCCTTGGCTACCCCTCACCTAAGGGGCTGGGCTGCAGCAAAGTAGTTCCATGGCACCCTGACTGAAGAGGTAATGGGCAGCAGCTAGCTGCATTAAGGAGCCTACAGAGAAGCCCTGAGTTAATGAAGGGAAGAGGAAACACCTGCCTGGCTGCCCAAGTAGGGATAAAGCCACCTTCAGGGGCTTGAGGGAAGGTGGTCATGGCCATGGCTTAGGTAGATGGAGCTCACAGCCAGGGGAAGGAAAATAAACCTGAGTATCTAAGGGCCCCAAGCAAGTCCAGAGGAGCTGTGGGCTGGACTGAGAGCTGTTGGGAAGAAGGGGCTTTATACAGTAGTGTAAATAAAGGAGCATGGGGGGGAGGTTAAAAAACTAAAAGACTTTGGACTATTCTGTTTGAAAGGGAAGGAAAAGGATCCCAAGGGGAGGAGCCTGTGGCTCTGATTACACTGCTATATTTAGAATAGTCTAATAGGGAACTGAACAGAAACCCCAGGCTCCCCCAGCAACCAATAGATATGACATCAGACACTATTGACCTAGACCCAGTGCTTTTTTTCTAAAACAAAAAGGTGCCAGTATGCCGGCAGGAGTGCTGCAGGGCCGTCCCTGGGGGGGACAAATGGGGCAATTGTCCTGGGCCCCATGGGTATGTGGGCCGCGCGCTGTCCCCCTCCCAGCGGGACCGTGAGGGGCCCGTGCGCGCTGCAGCCCCTGCTGCCCCACTGCCTTCAGCAGCTCGCCGAAGGCAGTGGGGCAGGATGGGCCAGGAGAGCTATGCCTGCCCCCAGGGCGGAGCAGGCAGCCCCAGGAGCGAAGCATGTGGGTCCCAGCCTTTGGGCCGGCCTGCCCCTCCCTGCAGGCGGCCTTGGCCTCCAACATGGGGGGTGGGGGCCCCGCTTTGGCCAATTGGCCCTGGGCCCCGCTCCTCCCATGGGACGGCCCTGGAGTGGTGCAGTTGGGGAGGGGGGAGGAGGAGAGTGGAGTGGAGGATGTCAGGACCCTCTACTACCCCCACCCCTTGGGGCCTCTCCAACCCTCCCACTTCCCCCCCGGTCCCCTCCCTGCTTCTCTTGGCCCCCACACCCGCTGGTTCCCCAAACCCCTAGGCCCCTTCTCCGCTCTTCTTGGCCCCTCTACCTCTTCCCCGCCCGCCCGCTGGTTCCCTGACTCCCTGGGCCCCTTCCCTGCTCCTCTCAGCCCCTTCCACGACCCCCCGGACCCCTTCCCCACACCCCCACCACTCCGTGACCCTCCTGGTTCCCTCCCCTTTACTTGGCTGGAGTTCTGGCTACAGCTCTAAGATGTCTGCGGGCCAGATTCCAGCCCCTGGCAGGCTGGATTCTGGCCTGTGGCTACCGCTCCTGGCCCCTGCTGACCCTAGCGAAGCAGTGGGCTAGCCAGGGAAAAATAAGTGCTGGTACGCCATACCAGTGTGTATCGGCTAAAAAAAAAGCCCTGCCTATGTAATCCCTATGCCTAAAACAGGCTATGTCTTTAAGAGACCTATTCAGGGTGGATTACTATTGCTGGGCAGATTAGCTGCCCGCAACCAGAAACTTCTGGAAATGGAGTGGTAGCATTTTGCGTATGCTCCACAGGGTTCCCTGTTGGTGTGGTCAGGCTACGAGAGTGGTAGACTTTGCAGACAGCAGGCAGGAGCTGCAGTGAGAAGAGCCCATGTGCTCAGTGTTCATGAGAAAAGCTGAGCCAGGAGTGAACAGCCAGATGTTTTCTCCCTCCGATGGAGTGTTCTGCAACAAACTTTGCGCACATGCATATGGGACTGCGTGCTGGTTAACCAGTGAGCTGACCGGATGGCGCTGGTTCCAGAGGAGTTTGTTCATTGTTATGTTTGTTCTTAGTAGTATTTTAATGTGGGATGGTAACTCTGAGCAGTCTTTTCTGTGAGTACCATACAGACTGAATCACGGGTCTCCAGCTGTTCCTCCATAAGAGTTGGGGTTTATTTCTGTTAGGCATTGGAGAAGGGCAATTAAATGAATTTTAGACCACCCTAAGGAGTTACAGCTAGACTAGAGTTAAATTGGAGGACTAGATGCGCTAGGCTCCATATCCCAGCTAGTCCTCATTAGCAATGATATTCATTGAAAAATACCGTAATGCCAACACATTGTTCACTCAGAAAATGTCCAGGTTATAGGCCAATAAACACAGCGGCAAAGTGCTCTTTTCTCATGTGACTTTCACTATGTTTTCCCCCAAAGTGCTATAGAATGGATCGTTGCAATTAAATATTTGTAATTATGAAATAAAATATTTTCTGAAAGCTGATGTGATGCAAATCGAAGGTTCTCTTTTGCCACAAAACCAGTTCCACAGTAGATCATATGCTGATCTATACAGTGTGGGTCAGTGATGATGGCAGCCAGAAAAATGACTTATCAGAACTTTTAGTCAACACAGCAGAATCTTTACTGCCCACATGGAATAAACTAGTCAATAAGCATGTGCACACACTGTTTTTGTAGTTAGAGGCATTCCTCTATTTTAAAGCAATGAATTTTCATTCTCCCAATAATTAAATATGAAAACTGACCATGGAGATGTTGTTCCAACATCCTTTGCAAACTGTAAACACCAGTTTTACGTGGTTTGGGGCAAGGTTTTTTTGGAGCCAGTACGCACCAGAACGGTGTACTGGCACCTATTTTTCCTTGGCCAGCCCCGCTGCTTAGCTGCGGGCCGGGATCAGCAGGGCAGGGAAAGAAGCGAGTCTCTTTTCCCCTGCTGACCCTGGCTCCTAGCTGGGCAGCGGGGCCGGGAGCAGTGGCTCCGGGCCAGAATCCGGCCTGCCAGGTGCTGGAATCCGGCCCATGGATGCCTGGGAGCTGCTGCCAGGCTGCGGCTTTTTCAAATCTCCTGCCCTGAGCATGCTCAGATGCTTGGCTCTGGGCGGGAGAAGCCTGGCCAGGGAGCGACTCTGGTCTGGCTGCCCCTGCAGCTCTGGCCAGGTAAGAGGGAGGGGCTGGGAGGGTTGGGGAGCAGTGGAGGGGTGGGGAAGAGGCCCCGGGGGGTCAGGGAACCGCAGGCAGGCAGGCAGGCGGAGAGATGGCGGGTGGGGGGCTGAGAGGAGTGGGGAAGGGGCTGGAGGGGCCAAGAGAAGCGGGTAAGGGGCCCAGTGGGGGGCTGAGAGGAGTGTGGAAAGGGCCTGGGGAACCGGTGGGCAGGGAGGGGAGGAGCAGGGAAGGGGGGGTGTTCGGGGAGCCAGTGGGGGAGGGAGTAGGTGTTTGGGGAGGCCCTGGGGGGGGGGGGGGGGTGGAGGGTCCTGACTCCTCCCTCCCCCCCTTTCCTGCTGGTGTACCAGCAACTTTTTTTTCTTTTTTTAGGAAAAAAGCACTGGTTTGGGGTATATTTAAAAAGTTGACACATGAAAAATTTTTGGTTTGATTTCTAACTGTATGAATATAATTTTTGGAATTTCCCCCAGAGTCACTCTGAATTCAGTGCTGAAATATGCACTCATGGTTACATTACATTAACAATCTCTTTACCCTGCTGATTTCTCTGTGTTCTGCATATATTTGTGCCTGCTTTGTTAGAAAGAGGCTTTATAGTGGCAAACCACAGAATGACTGGGCTTTTCCACACAAACAGTGACTTTACAAGAAATTATTAATAGCTGTATAATTGTTTGTGAGATGACTCATAGGAAACAATACATAAAAGTCTTCCTAAACATACATGCTGGTTGGAGGGATATTAAGACTTAACCACCCTTTAAAGATGTTCCTTCAGAAGAAGTTGAGGCCTCTTGGCTGGGAAGCTTGCATTGTATCTGTTCTGAGGACAGAGAACACAGATCTTGAGTTTTGTCATTGTGGCACCTTTTACAAATGTGAAATGCTCTTTTCGAGGAGAAGGGGAAAAAAAACAAAGAAAACCAGTAGGTTTTATAAACTGTCTTTTAAACTTTCTGAGAAATATTTAGTACTTCTATAATTCTTAGAGTTTCAAAATGCTTTACAAGCATTAGTTAATTCTCTCAATATCCCTTTGGGGTAATACTTGCTTATCTCCATTTTAAAGATGAACAAATTAAGGCAAGGAGCACTACCTTCTTCCCTGTATATTGTGCAGTGTTTAAAGCATAGTGTCTCCAAAGCCTGCTAATTCCATTGACTGGACCTGTCCATCCAGACTATCTTACAGATCCATTAAAAAAATCTTTACTTCAGTTGTGGTTCCTTTCAAAACTAGGGCATTAAGATGTATTATTTCTATTATGATAGTACACAGATCACTCAGATGAAGGCCCTGTTGCATTAGGTGCTTTATAAACAGTAAAAAGAGAGCTCTGCAGGTCAGGGACTTATATTCTATATAGGCTAGGCCATAGGGCTATGTCTACACTTGTAAATTTAGGTCGACTTTAGTTAAGTTGACTTAACAAAGTCAACTTTAAGTCAACTTTGTTAAGTCGACTTAGCATGTCCACACCTAAATTTTGAGTCGACTTTGGGGGGACCCTACAAAGTCGACCTAGAGCATCAACACTGGATGCCTAGGTCGACTTCTAGGGGCTAGGGGGACCTTGCACAGGTCCACAGTGACAGGGAGGGCACCCCTTGCCAAGTGCCAGGGGGCTCAGCCTTTGCCCCATTGTACCTGGGTACAATGGGGCAAAGGGGGACAGGGACCCTGGCAGGGCATAGGGACAGGGTGGCAGGGCTCTGCCCTGCCCTTTGGGGGGGCATGCCAGGCTCTCCTTGTGCTACCCCCTGGCAGGTAGGGCAGTGGGGGAGTCCTGGAGAGCCCTAAGTCGACTTAGAGTCGACTTAGGGCTACTCCAGGTCTACACTGGCTTAAGTCGACTTTAGAAAGTCGACTTAAGCCTAAACTTGACTTTAAACGAGGTTTAACAAAGTCGACTTACTTTTCCTTAAGTTGACTTCAGCAGCTTGCTTAAGTCGACTTAAAGAAAGTGTAGTGTAGACACAGAGTAAATTAAGTTGACTTAAGCAAGCTTAAGTCGACTTAATTTACAAGTGTAGACACACCCTAGGTGCTGGAACTAGGGATGCTACTGCACTGCCTGGCTTGATGTGGTTTCCATTATATACAGGTTTATGGTTTGGTTTAATAGCTCTCAGCACCCTCTCTATACAAATTGTTTGAGCAACCCTGGGCAAGGCAGGATTAATTTATGTGATAACATGGCCGGGGCCCTTCCAGGTTTAGCGTTGTGTTTAAACACGATAAAAATTAGTAGGGCAGTTGATACGTAAAATGATGTGTCTGAAGCTACACAGATGATGTCCACCCTAGCATTTGGCCAAATTTTTTCCATCATCATTGATTCAGTTCCACCAATGGTACCAGCAGTGATGGAAACAGTATTGCAGACAAGTTACCGTGTGGTTACAGACCTTTAAACCACCATGTTGCCTGAAACTTCTTACAACAGATATACACAATATGATGATTCAAATGCTAATGAATGCCTACAACACTGTCCGCACTAGCTTTTTTTCCCATCATTGCTGCAAACAGTGAAGCTGAATTTGGGTGTAGTTAACATGGAAAATTCTTGGTAAAAAGTGTAGTGTAGACACAGCCATTGACCACTGAGTTGGCAAAAGAGCAGCTGTGAAACTCAGAAACATCTATATTCCAACTTCGTTAACAAACCCTTAGATCATACATTTGTGAGCAGGCCTATGGGGAAAAAAACAATTTCTTGACTGCAAACAATAAAGATTTACTTCATCTATATTTTACAGTTCAGGGTAAGAAGATTGACTTAAGCAATCTTTATCCTTGGTGTCTTGTTAAGGGTAGCATTGTCATAAACTAAATTACACTTGCTACTTAATATATTTACAATTGTGATCAAAACTAAAAGTTATGCAAGTGGAGTCGGCCTAGTGATTCAGCTCAGTGTTAAATAATACCCAAAGCAATTAATTATGGTTGAATATTTTAAGCCCTAATTTAAAGAGGTTTATTACTCTTGGGCCAGGCAGTTCTTATTCTGGCGTAGTTTTTTCAGTGCCATGTGGGATATTAACTCATCTGTCTAAACATATGGGCCTTGACAAACAAAAGCCGCAGGGAGGATATGCTCCTGCACTGAAATTGAAAACACTTCAACTGAAATCACTGCAAATATTTGTCGTGTCAGTCTTTTAATAGAAACTATGAACCACTCGAGCTATTGCTCTTCATCTCTTCAGTTCACAGGAGTCCACTGTTCTGAATCTCCTACAGAAAGGATTTTTTAGTAAGCAAACTTTTCATTTCAGTTAGTTAGGATCCAGTTTTTCTGAAAGGAGAAAGAATAAAAAGTTGTATTTTCTGTTCTGTATCCGAAAGTTCCCGTGTCTTGGAGAGCTGGAAAACTAGCACTGCTATCTTGCTTATTTATTCAAATATACAGGAAGAGGTAAAATAAATTGCACTAGGGATTTTATATCTAGAAAGTTTCTGAATTCTACCAAAGAGAGATTTATAAAACAGGATTTGAAAGGTGACCTTCAAAGGAAGAATCAAAAAAAAAAATTTAATGGAAAAGAATTGCTACTCACCTAAGGTCAAGCCTCAGTGCTCTCAAGTTTTCCAGTGTTAGGGACATTCCACAATGATGGAACCTCCAAATCAGTAGCAGACTTCCAACTACTGCCAGGCGACTTCTAAGGGATCTATAACCAAATCTGTAAATGGTTAGTTTGTTGTTGTTTTTGTGCTGATCGCTCACCCCTGCCCACTTAGTGAGGTCACTTGGCACATATTTCAGTGTTCACTACTTTTCAATGTTTTGTTTGCAGACCATCTTTAATATTACCATAATATAATGCCTGGATTAAAGGCATTGGTGCACAGTTTTAACAGGGCTTTAATTTAAAATAATAGAGCCATGTTCCATGCATTCCTTTAAGAACTATATTGGGCTGACAGTCAGAGGCGACCTTTGGCTATTGGGGGCCCTAGGCGAAGGCCCATTGTGGGGCCCCCTCTGTGGCCCTGGTTCCCTGCCACTAGCCTGCCCCAACCCCACCCCCCCACAGCCCCAACTTCCCACCGCCCCAGCTCCCCTTCCTCCAGCCCCAGGGGCCAGCTCCTCCTCCTGCTGCCGACTGAGGCAGATGCAGATTTTGGGGTATGCAAAGCAGGTGATGGGGCCCCTTACTGTTTGGGGCCCTAGACATGGGCCTGCTTCGCCTACCCCAAAAGCCGCCTCTGCTGACAGCAGATTCCGAGCTCAGGTCACATAGGCTAAAAGCAGGAGCCTTTGCCATTTCAAAGAAAATGGCAAGTACATTAAGGAGAAGTAGCAGCAGACGAATAAGCCTTTTACATGGACCAGCTATGATAGGGAAACAAAGATCAACATTCTCTTACGGTTTGTTTGGAACGTTCATTGTGTAACAAAACTGACACGTCTAACACATGGGCTATGCCTACACTTACTAAAATTAGTTGGAATTAGTTAATTCGAACTAAGTAATTCAAACTAATTTTAGTTAGTTCAAATTAAGTTAATTCGAAGTAGAAAAAATTAGTTCGAACTAAGCAAGTGCCATTCATGGCACTTGCTTAGTTCGAATTAGCAATTTACATTGATGTCAATGGGCTGGTTAGTTCGAATTAAGCAATTAGTTCAAACTAACATGGCCACATTGGTTAATTCGAACTAACTAGTTCGAATTAACCCTTAGTTCGAATAGGCTATTCGAATTTATTACTTCGAATTAAGGAAGCCCTTAATTCGAACTAAGTAAAGCCTAGTGTAGCAATGGGTTTAGTTAGTTCGAATTAAGTTTCCTTAATTCGAACTAACTTGCCAGTGTGGACATAGCCATGGATGCTAACTATTACGTTGTACCTACTGTAGACAAGAATAAGTTGTGTTTAGAAAGCATTGGTGAAGGTCTCCCTATAGTTAACCATATTCCAAAGGGGTAGCCGTGTTAGTCTATTGTAGAAAGACAACAGAGTCCTGTGGCACTTTTAAAGACTAACAGATTTATTTATCGCATGAGCTTTCATGGGAGAAAATCCCACTTCATCAGACTTCAGTCCATTAGGTATAATGTCCAGTTGCTTGCATTTGGAAAGGAAGATGATGTCTGTCTGGATTTGTGCAAGTTGTTTCATGAAGTTGATGGATTTCCACAGGACTCTGTTGTCTATAGTTAACCATGTTAACTTGTAAAATGTGGTTGGCCTGGTCTAGAATAGATGCAAAGCCATTTAGTTAGACTGTGTTAATTAGCTCATTGTCCAACAAAATGCATTTCCCTAGTGCAGGTTATATTTGCAGAGCAAGTTCTCAGGGGAAGACAGTAGGCCTTTTGGGTGTGCAGGGAACATAGAATCAGTCTGGACACTGTTAATGAAACTGAGTGTTGTCTGAGGTAAACCGCTAAAATTATGATTAATCAAAAGATAATTTTAATAAGTTGCTAAAGTTCAGTGGAGACTAGTGACATTTAAAAGTGGGTAGGTGAAAGTGACAAGATTTCACATCAGGACAGTTTGCACCAATGTGTAAAGATCCAACGAACGTTCATGCCAAAGGTTTCTATCTAGAAAAATGTGCTGTAACTGGCTAACGCATTACTTTTCACTCATTTCTTTCTCGTTTTGCTTATAGGACAGCATTGAATTTAGAAACATCTCCAGTCATATGGCTGTACAAAAGGAGGGGCAGCGATTTGAAAGAGACTTGTATGCAGCACACCAATGTTTGAGAACCATCATTGAGAAACTGATTCATTCACTTGCCATTTTCCCCTCAGATATGTATGCCATAGCCCAAGCTTCACGGATACAAATCCTACAAAAACTCCCAGAGATGTGAAACTGTCATACAGACAAGAGTAATTAATGTCAGTAAATTGTGGTGATATAATCGTATCTCTCAATTGCCTCCAAAATTATGTAATTTGAAAGACTGATGCGGCTCACATGAGTAATCCCATTGACTTCACGACTTCCTAATCAAGGGCCCAATCCTTCAAAGTGTTGGGCACCTTTTGACTTCCACCAGCATCTTAGTCAACGTGATATGAATGGGAATTGAGGGCACCTCCCATTGTTGATTTGAACCTTGCAGAGCTGTGCCCCAAATGAAAAAGGACTGTAGAGCTGGGCTCTAAAATTGGGAGACCATGATAAAAAAATGGTTATGGAGAAGAGGACAACCTTTGGAAATCAATTAACCTACAACATTGTTAGTGAAAACATGTTTTCAAATTCTTTATGCTAGTTGGACACTTCAGAGACAAAATGCTGTATTTAAGAATGTAATTTTATCACAAGGACAAGAGATGTGAGAGGTACAGTGTGAACACAGTATTTAAAGACAGGTTTTTAAAAAAGACACCCTCTTCGTGGGTACTTTGCTATAAAGAAACAGCTGATCTGAAGGGCTGCTAATGAGAAGGAAAGTGGGGAAAATGTTAGACCCAATAAGATCACTTTTAAAAATAAATAAATAAAAAATCTCAGTAGTCAACCACATGAATGCTAATGGAAAGCAGCCAGACAGGGCACAAAGCATGGCCAAAGCAAATATATATTCAAAGTTTTAAACATATATTTGTGGAAATTGTTTTGCAAAACATACCCTGATCTAGTGACGATGCAACATACAACTCTGCTCACCTACTGCCAAACCAGGAAAGTTTCCACAGTCTTGAGTTTTTTTCCTTCAGCTGCATGTGACAAGGATAAATTTAGCTCAACTTTTCTCTTGCTTGTGTTGGGATGAAAGCATTCTACACAGAGTATGAAATAGAAAAGTGTCTCTTTCCCTTGGCAAAATAATGAATTTCCACATGATTTTCTTTCTCATGTATGATCATGATCATCAGCCGAATACTTGTGACTCTCTGTACTGATTTATTTACCATATTTTATGTTCACATGAGACCCTCTTCTAACACTTCACTGGTGCTGGTCTCTCAGCTATAATTAAGGAGATGTCAGCCCTTCCTTTATGAAAACGTCTGCTTGAATAAGACATTTGCTTTGGGTTGAAACTTTGTCTGTGATGGCTCAGCCCAATGGAATTAGTAATAGTTTCTGAATTGGAACAAAAATCATGAAAATGGAGTGCCAAGAAAGAAATATTTAAAAAAAAAAAAAAATCTTCAAAGTGATAAATATATTTGTTAGTCTTTAAAAGTGCCACAGGACTCCTTGTTTGTTTTGTTTATGTTTGAATCCCTTCCTTCAAGAAAAGTGGAGAAGAAGGAAGGACACATTTGTAGCAGTAACACCCCCCTCCTCCCGTTTGCACCTTGTGGATTATACGGATTTAAAAGTAAATGTAATGATCTTACTGGTAATGCTGAATTTTAAGCTGACCCACAAAGCAAACAGTGTATTATAGTTCTGTGTATCTTGTATTAATATCATGATGTATTATGTATTACTTTGTGTATTATAATGAATATATCATTATTCTGGTGCCCTCCCACAGAAAAGGGACAGAGGAAATTCTGTGAGATGAAGCTCATGGAATTTCTCAGAATGCTTGCTTCAGGAGGTGGGGGAGGGAAAGAGATGGAGCAGGCTGGGACACATCCCCTGAAGTGCCCAAGCTGTGCTCTCAGCCCTGTTGCAAATGGATCCTTTTCATGAAGGATGTGCCCTGCTTTGTGCAGGATGTGGTTTTCCTCTCCCATCCTGGTCAACCCAGTTATCTCAGAAGCCACATTGGTGCTATCTGTCTCCTCCATATTAGTGCAAGGTAAGTGTGCTGAGAAGGGTATTTGGATGAACATTAATTCTGGGATGGCTACTCCCTTATTTTCCCCATTTATGAGAGATTCATTTACTGCAATAGTGTGGTGGTTTCTCATCAGTTTAACACCCCAGGTCTCAAAGAATAGCATGTTTGCTTACAGACAGTAGAAAGGAGTGTTGAGAGGCCCAACAGAGGTAGTTCTCTTTTCTCCTGTAAAAAAATCATTTAAAAGCAAAGCTTAACTTTTGGCTGTACATGCTATCTATTTATATTCTGTTATGCAGCACACATTAGATAAAATCCCGGCCTTTTGGAAGTCAATGGCAAGACTCTCACCAGCATCTTCGGGTCAGGATAATCACAAAACCCATAATGACCATACACACAAAGGAGGAACTAAACAAGAACTGCCACGTTGGATTCAGTTTCATTTGTCCACCAGCATTCATGCATATACGTACCATGTTGACAAACAGAAGGGAACAAAGGTTTTTGAGACAAAAACATTTTTTCAAGCTGCTAAGAAACCACCAAGCAATAAAAGTTAAGATAGAGCATATTTAGAGTCCCTGAGTGTCCTTTTCCAGGTATCATTGTATCCATTGAAAATTTCCAGAATTCTTCCTTCCTCAAACACTAAAGAAACTGCCATTAAATTCTTTGAAATTCTGCTGGGTTCTAGAAATGTAAAAGTCTCTGGGATCCTCTAATTTAAATTTGACTAAAATATTTAAATAAATTCTAGATCTTGGGAGGTGGTGAAGAATAATTCCCCCCCCCCCCGCCCCCCAAATCTTGCATAACTGGATCAGAGGGTAATGATTTCTTAAACTCCAGACTTGTAACCACTTAGGCACATGCTTAACTTTCCTCACAGGAGTAATCCTACTGAGATCAAGGGGCTTGCACGTATGTGTAAAGTTACGCCTATGCCCCTTGGAAGATCAGGGCTCTATTTAATGATGCATTAATTATGGTAAAGTATAGTAAAAAGGAATAGTAACTGACATATCCTATTTTGGGAAGCACAGTCTGTCCTCAGTGACAATGCACTCAATGATCTAGGCCTTTTACATGTTCAGCATCCCACTGTATCCTGGCATAAGTTTCTTTTAGTTGCAGATCATCTGATCTTTTCATACATTAGAAGCTCTGTGTGGTGTCATTTTCTCTGAGCAGTAGACAAAATTTGGAGTTCAGAGTGAACAGCTCTAAATGTTGAGTTCTGCTTCTGAAATAAGAACCATAAAACATTTGAAGATCAAAAGAACTTGCTGCACAACAAAAATAGCATGAGAAAGCTACACTGATCTATTGTTGTGCCTGTTGGCTTGCAGCATCACGCGGTATAAAATTGTGTCACAAAAACAGCCCCCAAGTGTTTACTTTTTAAATGACTAATACTGTAAATTGGGTCCTTATAGTGAAATATTGTTGATGCAGCTGTGATTTCATAAATGAATCCTGACATTCTGCTCTAATGCATCTTTGTTTCAAAGACACTATGTGTGTTTTCTCTTTTTTTGTGGGTTTTTCAAATAAAACCACCTAATTAAGTACAATCATTGTGCATCAGATCCACAAAATCAATTTGATTTGCTGGGTTAAATGTTTCCATCTTTTGTTACATGAATTCTAGTCCCTTAAAGAGATATCCTCCTCTCCTGAATAGGTCTTTTGGGATCCAGTAATTCATATCCTTACTCATGCAAATAGTCTACTTTGAATAAGTTATCCTGCTGATTACAGAGACTACTCACATGAGTAAGGGTTTGAAGAAACCAATTTTTCCATAGGCATATTGAATGTAAAACTAAAGACATATTGGCCAAATATCGTCAGCCGATTAGAGTACTACAAACTGATCAGGGCCGAATCCTGACCAAGCAAGAGTTAAAAGTTCTAGTAGTTTAAAGATGTTATTTTTGTATTTTTTTTAAGTTGCAATTTTTTGATGACATTTCAGGATTAAAAAAATATAAAATTTTCATATTTCCTCTGTTTTGGACCAACAATAGATCTTGTTGATATGTTCAGAATTTCAAAATTTTCACATTTTTTAATAAGGGGAAATTTTTTTAAAAATCCACATTTTGTTTGGAACAGCTCTAATGTATCTAGCTATTTAATTTATTATTGGGAAATTACAATTTGCTATTCACCTTTGAGCACCATCTTTGCACTAATACCAATACATATTTCTGATACTGTTTCTAAAATTATAATCTCCTAAACAGCTTCAAACAGCCACATGTTTCTTTTTTTATTTCCCAAATGGGAAATTAATCCCAAATTTTTGGTCCTGGATCAGTGACAGCTTTAATGTGCACTATCTGATAACCCATCAGGGCTAGAAACAGGAGCTTTATACCATGAATAAGTATGGTATCCTGTTTTCCAACTGTATACAGAATTTGCTTTTAGATTCCAAGATATCTTTGCTTAAAAGTATAACATTGTTCTATGCAGAATTGTTTTCAGACAATTTTAGTGGTTTCTAATATTATATATGCCTCATAAGTAGTGCAGCATTTCATACCTGTGCTGACAAAACTTTTACTCCACGTCACCACAAAATATTCTCTTCTCTTATTAAATCTACTTAGACCTATTACACACACAAAATCTATGTTACAAGCAAGCACTCAAAAGTTAGGAAATGCCAGAATTAAGGTTGCACCCTTAATTCAGCCCCTTGTTTGAATGTATCATGATACATCTTGTGGCCCAGCATTAGAGAGGGATGAGACACTTTGCTAGTGGGTTTCACAGATGTTTGCTGACTGCAGAGGAATGGTGAGACTCAGTAATCTTAGCTCTGGAGGGAAGGGTTCGCTAATGAGCACAGATTCTTCTGTCTCTTTTCCACAGGCATGAACCCTTCTGACCCCTCCTATCCAGAGGCAGCTTTTGGGGTAGGTGAAGCAGGCACACGCCTAGGGCCCTGAGTAGTAAGGGGTCCCATTGCCTGCTTGCCCTACTCCAAAAGCTGCATCTGCCTGAGTGGCAGCAGGTGAAGGAGCTGGCTCAGGGGGGCTAGGGCTGCATGGGAGGGAGCTGGGGGCCAGAAAGGGTGGTGGGGTGTTGAGCGGGAGCCAGGCCATAGAAGGGGCCCCTGTGGGCCTGTAGAGGGCCCCGCAATGGGCCTTCGCCTAGGGCCCCCAATAGCCAAAGGCCACCTCTGCTCCTATCTAGTCCTGTCTCTCCCCGATATCCCTCCAGTTGCCCCTCCCTCAAATCTTTCTCCCTAGGCTCCTTGTTTAATTTCAGTGCACCCTAGGTTCTTAGTCTCTCAGGCAGACAGTCCCAGTTGTGCCTCCACACTGCATTGTGTTAGATCTATCTCCCCACCTCCTCACCTCCATGTCACTGGTTCTCATTCCTAGTCTCCTTGTCCAACCAGTCCCAGTCTCCCACCCTGCCCCCACAGCTCCTTGTCCCAGTCTACAGCTGGAACCTGCAGAAAATTTAACTGCTAAAAAATCTAAGACTTTTACTGGACAAGTGTGAACTGCAATTTTTTCCCTGCAAGCTTACAACTTGGCCAAATGTGGGTGAATTTTCATGGGAATGGCAAAAGGCACATCTCTGATACAAAGATCCCTCTGGCATATTTCATAGCCTTGCTCCAAAGCATGGGGGTGACAGAGCTATTCAAAGAATAGGTCAGACAAAGCATGGGAGTGACAGAGCTATTCAAAGAATAGATCAGACTTAAAAAAGAGGGGGTGGGGGGAGCGCAGAGGAATGTATTTTCCCCTTGTCCCATTCTCAGAAACAGTTTTCTGAATTTTGACTGAAAATTTCCAGTAAGGTTGAGCCTAAGGCAGCCACCCAGCATGGTAAATTTCAGACCAAGTACTTATAGTTTAGCAAAGTTATAAGCAACTAAAAACAAGGTCTCATAATGGCAAGTGTTGGACTGTCTTAATAGGAGGTGCTACCAGCCCTGCCATTAATACTCATTCCCAGGCAAAAGAATTGATGGCAGAATCATATATGTGAAGAGTTACAAAAAGAGTGATTAAACATCACTACAGCAAAGAGCAAAATTTGAATTGCTATATGGAAATATTCACACCAAAAAATCTGATTCTAAAGTTACACTCGTCCAATCAGGCAACAGAAATGTACCTTGTCACCTAAGCCCAATCAGAATCGCTCAAGTTTCCAGTTTTGCATATGAAGTACTTTCAGGTTGAGCCTTTCTGCCACGTGTGTTTTGAATAGACATTCTGGTCTGGTGATGGTGGTAAAGAATCACAAATAGCAGGCTTTTTTTCTTCTAGCCATAGAATAGATACATTACTAGAATAAAGCAAACAGTGCTATCCCCAAAGCTGCTATCTCTCTCTGGTTCACTCTAGCTGGGGCTCTGTGCTGCAGTTTTAAGGAAGCATTAACTATATTCTCACATGTATGGTTCAATATTAACATACGGCCTGATCCTAAAGTCCTTACCCAGCACTCATTCTTGAATTTGGGGTAAGAACTATAGGATTCGACCATTTTTCCCATCAGACTTCCAAAGGAATATTTTTTCAGTCCTTCAGTGTGAATGTAATATATGCTCCATATAAATCTATTTTTTCATTTACAAGACACCAAGTAAACTCACACTCAGTCACAGACATCCTGCTAAAAGAGACTAAAATGCTAACAACCTGCCTCCTGGCAAAAGCAGGCTCCTGCCAATGCTGCCCGCCTGTTATGAATGATTCTTTTGGGTGATATTTTGAGGTAAGCCAGTGGATGTCGTTGTAGAGTCATTGATCTCTTGATCTGAATGTAACACTGGAGGCTGCTCCCCTCTCATAAAAAGGAGAAGAATTAAAGATGAAAAATGTGGCAGGCTAAAGTGACACACTTTACAGTGTAAACAGTATCTGCACATTGTTGAGAAAAGATCATCTGGGACCTACGAACATTCTGAATGTCATCCTGAAGTGGATATTATAAAGTGAGAAAGTTGATAAAGGAGTTGCAGTATAAAAGGCAGTTTAGGCTTAATTATAGCTAGGGTCTGCTTTTTTATATACCATATCCTGACATCAATCTCTTTTAAGTAAATGGTTCTGTGAAGCAAATCTATCTGTGAAAGGCAAATTATAATTTCAGGGAGCCTTTAAGTTAAAATGAATTAGAAGTGGAAAATGTGATGTCACCTCAAGACCGCAAAGGATCTACTGTCCCAGTAATAATTTTAGTGATGAATAAAGTCATATAGATAAGAAAGAAAGAACTTTAATTGCCTTATGCTTTTGCTCAAATCTTTCCCAAAGTTCAAAACAAACTTCTTTTGTGTGTGTGTGGGGTGGGGGGAGGGGGGGAGGGGGGGAATTCCATAGCATTTCCACACTATATATTACGGATGAAGAGGGAGAAATTCAATCACTAAAAGGGGCCATTTAAAAAAAATAATATTATCAATCCAGCTAAATGCAGAAAGCATTGGAAATCTCAAGAGAGGGCCTGGTGAGAGTAACTGAGTTACGCCTGGTCTACAAACAATTTTTTTGTATTGATATAACTATATTGGTAGGGGTTGTGATTTTTTTAAACCAATATAATAATAGTGAACTATCCCCTGGTGTAGGCACAGTTACACCTATATAAAGGAGCCTTACACGGGTATAGCTTATTCTTTTCCCCAAAAACTGTGTTCATACTATAGGGAATTGTACCAATTTTTTCTCGTAGTATTGTAAAAAAATACCCAACAACATATTTTTCTTTTGTTTCATCCCATTAGCTGTTGCTATATGTTTAGCTGAGATCTGAGCACTCAAGCTGTGATTATATTTTAATTCCCACCTGTTTTACACCAGTATAACTTTGATTTAAAATGAGTTACTCCTGATTTATACATGTGCATCCGAGATCAGAATTAGCCCAGCAGAGTACAATAAGCAACACAAAGCAATACTGACATGGCAGGTTAGTGCACCAAAGTGTAGAAAAGCTCACTTTCCAAACCAAACCATCTGCTTATCATTTTTTAATCTTTTTAAATAGCTTCTGCAGAATCAAGCATGACACAGTGCCCTTAATATTCACAGGTAATCAAACAAGTCATTTCTTGCTTCTGTGGGTAAATGCTGCTGTTGAAACTGAAACCCATTCAAACTGGGTAAAGCATTTCTATTTAGAGAAGTTTCTGCTCTTGCTTTCTCTGCTTTTCTTTAAATAATATTTCTGGGCTGTGAGCAAACAAGAGCTCTCTCCCTTCCTCCCACTCAGAAGAACTCCTCTTGCATTGCTCATTGCTTTTAAAGATTCTAGGACATCCTATGACTTGTCTATCACTTTATTTTGCACATTCAGTTGGAGAAATACTATAAAATTACCTGGAGTATAATAAAAAAAAATCCACTTTCTAGTTTTCATTAGTGTAACTCTGAATATTTTATGTACTATGATGCTATGAATGAATCTTTACAATATGGTAGATTATAACAGGAATATTAATCCAATTGGTATTTTAAATTGTTTAGTAAGTGGGACAGTACATTCAGTGTGGAACAAGACACATGTGGGCAGAAGCTTTGTATCCCCACTGAAGTCAGTGGGGTTCTGTGTCAGCAAAGGAGCCAGCTAATGCAGATCAAACTGCCAGATCCGCACCAAAGAGAGAACAGGTTCTGCCTCGAATGGCTTACCATCTAACTGCAGTAAGGAAGCAGACAGGATGCACGTTGAAATTATGGATTACTTCAAGCATTTCCAGAAACATCAGAAAAAGGTGAAAACATTTCACATCAACAACACTATGCAAAAAGCCACAGCAAACAAATGTTGGGATTTAAGAGATAGGCCTGGCCTAAATGAGAGAAGTTCATGGACTAGGGGGGTTGAATCGAAGTTACTCTGGGCATGAAATTGATGCCCAATATTTAAACTGCTATATCAAAAGATCTCTAGTCAAATAAATGAGAAACAAAACTAGGGTTAGAATGATGAATCATAAAAATTAGAGATGAAAAATCACTTCCCCATCCTCTTGCCAATGCAGAATGATTGCCTTTACTTTTGGGTGCACTAGCAGTCCAGTTGTGTTTTAAATGTTCTAAGTAATGGAGTTTCTAGCACTTTCCTTGGGGGAACTCTTCCCTAGCTTAATATATCTGTATCATGAAAGCATAATTGTTTGGTCTGATACACAAGGGTATAATGAGGGAAAACTAAATACATTTAAGAAAGGGAAAATTTAAGTTAAATGTTAGGAGAATCTCTCCAGCAGCTGGATGTATTAGACTGTGGAAGAGTCTCTCAAAGAAACATTGGAAGTTTCTTCATTTGGGACGTGCAGAACTAAGCTGCAAAAAACCAGTAAATGTTAGAGCTGGTCAAGAAAGCCCCCAGATTTGACAAGTTTTCAGGGATTCCCCCTTCAACCACAACAGAAAATCAAATTTTTATTAAGAAAACCGTTCTGGTAGAAGCACCTTGGGGAACAATTTGGCATGGGCAAGGAGATGGACTGAATGCTCCAATAGGTCTTTTCCTTCTCTACATTCTGTGACCTCATCAACAGGAAATTTTTATTTCAGCTTCCTCAACTCTGTGATGAAAGTCCCAGAGGAAGGTGGAATACTTAATACTATCCTTAGTAGCATTGTTACTACTGCTTCTTTACATTAAGAGCTACTAATATCTCACAGTACTAAATCTCCGCTGTTCTTTCGGAGAAGGAACATGCCACACAGAATGTCCGCTCCTCATCCTTTGGCCAGACAATGCACCTTTTCTGGTGCTACAGATGGGATGCTACAGGTTTACTGCAGATGGTTATGAAGTTGGCAAACATGTTACACAGCAAACCTGCCATTTGACTTCCAACTATCCTATGTGAGCGCTGTGGTTTCACTTGCCACTGCTCCAGACAAGGGAGTGCACAGACTTAAGAGGTGAAAAAGGGGAACAACCCATGTGATAAGAAGAGAACAATGAGGCATGAGGGATTGTAATAGACACATGCCTAAGAAGAAATGATTATATATAGGGATTATAGAGTTAAAGTGTAGCCCCAATTCACTCTAAGATCTGTGTACATACAACATTTCATGAAAAGCCACCTTTTCATTTAGGTTAAACTGCACCAGTGGAGCTAACTGACTATAAGAGAAATACATAGCCCTCCTACACCCTTACGTCGACCTAAATTACTCCATGTCTACACCTGACTTTCATTAAGTCAATTTAAGAAATTCCTTAAGTCAACTTAATGAAATATTAAGTCGACTTAATAACAACCACCCGTTAGGTCGACTTAAGCCTTAAGTTGACTCCTTAAGTGTGGACGGTGTGGCTGGGGAATAACTCTTACGTCGACTTTATTAAGGTCAGTTAAGTCGACGTAATAAGGTTGATTTTAAGTCGACTTAAAATCGACCTTATTAAGTTGACTTAACAAAGTCGACTTAACTTTTTCTAGTGTAGACATACCCATACAGTGTACCTTGTCAGAAAACCTCTAAATAATTTCAATGAACAAATCCATGCAGATGTTCACATGGAAGCCAACAATTGTCAGACCATAAGGTTTTCCATGAGGCACAAATCATAAGATGAGAAAGTCTTTGAAACAAGAATGCTGTAGAGGGGGTGACTGGCATGTGTACTGCTCGGCCTGCAGTATGACTCATTCACAGAAGAGAAACAAAGGGCAGGAATACTCTGGTGGAGCCAGAGTTTAGAAACACATTTAGTGTAATGCCATGACTTAGTGGCCTTGCTGGGGCTCTGCTGGATTCCGAACTGTGAAGTGACTTGTTTTTGTGGGTTCTATTCCAATGCAAAGCATTTGCTTCACAACATACTAGAGTGTTTTTACTGGGTGGCAGTTTCCACTGACTGTTTACTTTCTCTACAAGTTTTCATTTACACTAAAACACCCAGAAACCTTTCTAGATGAGAATAAGGGGTGGTTTTTCTTTTTCAACTAGAATTTTTTTGCTATTGTGCATCGCTAAGTATTAAGGTGAAAGTTGCCTTTTGGCCGCACAGGTTTCAAATCCTAGAAAGCTGGGACCTGCTGATGTTGCCACAGATTTCCTGTGTGGCCATGGCTAAATCACCCTCTCACTCTGTGCCTCAGTTTTGCCATCTGCAGAATGATTATTTTAGTTCACTTCACAGGAATATTGTAAAGCGGAATTTGTTCATGCTCACAAAGCATTTTATGACCCTTGGATGGATGGTGTTAACAAGCTGCTTGCCTTATTTATAAGTTTTATTCTAATATAAATATTTTCTTGCATTCTATGCAGTACATTTTTCAGTTTATAGTGCACATAATACTGTGTGAATGAGTGCAGTCCCAATGGAAGGGAGAGACTAAGAGTACTTTGTTTTCCCATGTAACTCAGCCAATCAGCTCTGATCTCTAACACCTCAGCTATTGCAGTCCTGGGCCTTTTGAGTAGAAACTGCTGATCATGCCAAATTCTCTGGTGTTTCATAATGTGGACTAACATCCACAAGGGATTGGAGGGGATCTCTAGGCTCATTTTCATTTAAGGCCTATGGCAGATGAGAGTCCACATGTATAGAAGAGAAAGGTCAGCATATTTACCCACTGTGACGCCCAGCTCCTGTTTAACACTATACAAATATGATTTATGATATTTTTAAAATTTAAATGGTTTCATTGTATTTTTTTCAGCGAAGTGAACTCTTTATAGAGAAGGGTCATATTTTAAGTGCAGTTACTTTTACATATTTGCACTAGTTATAAATTGGGAGATTTAATAGGAATACATAAAAGAAAGGCTTACTTTAATAGTGCATGCCTCAATCTATATGTGTACCTACATTTAGATAACTTTCTTAGCTGAGCTTCATGTAATATATGACTATGGTTTCTGAAGACTGAGGTATTGATGGTGTCTTGAAGCTTCGATTTGTTAACTATTTGTTTGAGCACAGCTATTAACAAATCGTCAATGGAGTGAGCAGGGAGATTGAAATGTTCCCCTATAGGTTTTTGAATGTTGTGATGTCTTATGTCAGATTTGTGTCCATTTATTCTTTTGCGCAGAGACTGTCTTGTTTGTCCAATGTATAAGGTGGGGGAGGGGCATTTCCGGCACATGATGGCATAAATCACATTGGTGGATGAGCAGGTGAATGAGCCCTTGATGGAGTAGCTGGCTTGATTAGGCCCTATGATAGTGTCTTTTGTGTAGATATGTGGGCAAAGTTTACAACATCGTTTGCTGCAGGGGTTTGTGCCTGCTTTAATGTTTCTGATGTTAGGTCTGTAGTTGCTGGTGAGTATCTGTTTAAAGTGGGGGGCTGTCTGTAAGTGAGGAGAGGTCTGTCACCCAAGGCCTGAGGGAATGAGGGATCATCTTGTAGAATAGGCTGTAGGTCCTTGGTGATGTGCTGTAGGAGTCTGTCTTGGGGGTTGTAGGTGATGACCAGTGGCGTTCTGTTGTTTTCTTTCTTGGGCTTCTGCTGTAGTAGTTGATTTCTGGATACCTGTCTAATTCTGTCAATCTGTTTCTTCACTACTCCAGGTGGGTACTGTAGTTTTAAAAAATGCTTGATAGAGATCCTGAAGGTGTCTATCTCTGTCTGAAGGATTGGAGCAAATGCGGTTATATCTTAGGGATTGGCTGTAGACAATGGATTGAGTGTTGGGTCTTGGGTGGAAGCTCAAGGGATGAAGGTAACTATAGCGGTCTGTAGGTTTACGGTAAAGGGTGGTTTTTATGTGTTCTTCACTAAGTTGTATAGTAGTATCCACCTGTGTGGAGTGTTCCAGGTTAAGGTTGATCGTGGAGTGGAAAGTGTTGAAATCTATCGGAATTCATATGCAAATTTGATTCCGTGTACTCAGGACTGAATAAGGATTATGGGTTCGTTTCCCATTACAACAGGTAATTTTGCTTACCTTGTCCCCCACCCACCTTCCTGCTAATTGCTGTACTCCACTGTTTGAATTCTAACAATTGATTTGCAGTTACAGTCTGACCAGATCTTATGACTTACACTTCCCTGCATTTATTTTGCTCCCATTCTGTAAGTTCCCCATCTTCAAATGTCTGACGAAGTGGGATTTTCTCTCATGGAAACTCATGCGATAAATACATTTGTTGATTTTTAAAAGTGCCACCAGACTCTTTGTTTGTTTTGCTGGACTAGACTAATACGTCTATCCTTTGGAACAGGGTTTAAGTATGTTACTGAATCAGAACTTGAAAAAAAGATGGTCTCTTTTCTCCACTGTTTTGGAATAAGTCTATTGAAAGTGGAATTACACTGGCAGAAAATTGCTGTAACAATGTAAAGAATCAGACCAGGAGTCTTTTTTCCTTCTTCCATCAGCTCCTCTTTACGCAGCTTGCAACAGGGAAAAGGAAGCCTAAGAAAACACTACACTAAAGGAAAAGAAAAATATCACCACTGTGTTGAAGTGAAGGGGGGGGGGGGGGGAATCAACAAAGAGAAGACCCATTCTCTCTTCTTTTTCCTTCTGCTAGAAATTGTTTTCATAAAATCCCAACAGAAGAAATGAGAGAAAATACAGGGGAAAGGAGGAGGCAGAAAAAACAAGAGGAAGAGGAAGAAAAAGAAACAAGGAAACAGGAGAAAGAAGAGAGAAGACTACAAGAAGGGCTATACTGGGTTCCACCAATGACCTATCTAGTCCAGTAAACTGTTTTCTGACGGTGGCTTGTGTCAGATGCTTCAGAGGGAGTGAACAAAATAAAGCAATTATTAAGTGATCAATCCCTGTCATCCACTCCCATCTTCTGTAAGTCAGAGGTTTAGGGACACCCAGAGCATGGGACTACATCCCTGACCAATATGCCTAATAGTCACTGATGGACCTATCCTTCATGATCTAGTTCTTTTTTGAAACCAGTTATACTTTTGGCCTTCACAACATCCCATGGCAACAAGTTCCACAGGTTGTTCCACAGGTTCCACAGTGTTGTGTGAAGAAGTATATCCTTACATTGCTGCCTGCTAATATCGTTTGGTGACTGCTGGTTCTTGTGTTATGTGAAGGTGTAACTAATAGTTCTCTTCCCACTTTCTACATACCATAAGATTCTATACATCTCTACAATAACCCCCTGTCATCTTTTTTCTAAAATGAACAGCCCCAGTATTTTTAATCTCTACTTTTATGGAAGTTGTTCCACAGCCCTAATTATTTTTGTTGCAATTTTCTATACCTTTTCCAGAGTTCTAAAAACAAACAAAAAGATTCTTTCACTTCAGTTGGGTTTCTTTTCAGCCCACTCTCCAGGCTCAGTTCTGGCTCTTGAGGATTACCTTTAAGTGCCTCCAGCTCTAGGCTAGATCCCTGCCTCTGAGGCTCTCCTTGGACTCCTCACACAGGAGCCCCTCTAGGCTACCTTGCCCTCTTCCCTGTTCTGCAATAAAACACCAACTCCCAGGCTGCTTTCTTGGAATCCTTTCAGACCACAGTTCAGGGATTTTTCACCAGAGCCCAATTTAATCCCACTGAGTCCTCCAACAAACTTAATTTTCTCAGCCCTTTCATGAGGCCCAGGTGTTCAGGACGTCTCCTGACCCCAATTAGTTTAGCCCCCTTACAATGGGAGGCAGCTAATTATGCTACAGGTGGGACTGATTGAACAGGGCCAGCTAGCCCCAGGCTTCCTGGCCCTTAAAGGGTTAGGTCATCCTGTTACGGTGAAGCTCTACCCTTTTATGCTGAAGAAGGTGAAGAAAACTGGGATTAGAATTTGATTCAGAGGACAACAAAGAAAATGAGAAGAACATCAGCTATGTGGAAGGCAAACAACTATCGTAACAGGCCATGAAACAAGTTGATCAAGCAAGTAAAATTTCAGTAGAAGAAGATAGCAGGAAGTAAATTGTATCTTTGGTTTCTATGTGGTTAGGTTGGAACAATTCAGAACTTCTAGTTAATAATTCAAACCACTGGTGGTTGTATTTTTTTTGGTTCAATTTTTTTTGGTTCAATATGGGGTTTATACCCAGATGCCCAGATTCACCACTGGTGTAAATTGACATGGCTTTATGGAAATTTCTTCTCTGCCTAAGCTGACTTCAGTGGAACTATATCAATTTACGCAAGCTGAGGATCTGTCTGGAATAGTGAATGATTCCTTGAAGCACTCTATCAATAAGGATCATCTCTAAAAGGGAAGAAAAGATAGAGAAGGAGATGACTGGAGTAGGATAGAGTATTTCTTTTTCCTTATTACCATCAGGAGGTGTTCAGAGTGAGCAACTCTGTCTCCCTTGCTGGTAGAATTTGCTGTTGTACTACAACAAGGAGCTGCCAAACATCAGTGCCCCATGGAAGGGGGAAAGTAAGGTGCTGGAGAGATACATAAGTTATTTAATCTGCTAATGTATGCCAATGTCCCAGATGCAATAACAATGAAATTCAGTGATATGGAAGACTCAGGGTATGTCTTCATTGAGGGTGGCAAATTCACTGCTGTCAGATCGATTTCTCGGGATTGACTGAGTGGAAGTGAAGACCCGCTGAATCGACCCGGAAATTGACTTAATAAATCCATCCTTGGAAAAAGAGTAATGCTGCGTCAATGGGAATGCATTTCCAGTGGCACAGCATAGTGGAGCAGTGAACAGAATGGACTTTATGAAGTTGATGAAAGATACACAAGCTACTCTACATAGCTTGCATATCTCCTATCAACTGCTGCTGAATTTGCCAGTAAGTGTATGTCAGGCCTCTGTCACATTAACAGAATGTTCACATCAATATGCATGGGCGGATTTTATTATAGGCGGGGAAGGCTATGCCTCCCCAAAATCTTTCTCATAGCTCCCAAAAAAATCTTTCCCTTCCTGCTGGGAAAGCATTAGGCATGGCCTGCAAAAGTATTTTTCCTGGCTCTCTCTGTCTGCAGATTGCTGCAGAGGCAATAGCAAGAGGCAGGAGCAAGCTATCTGTGGCTATGTCTACACTTGTTAATTTAAGTTGACTTAGCTAAGTTGACTTAACAAAGTCGACTTTAAGTCAACTTTGTTAAGTCAACTTAGCATGTCCACACTTAAATTTTAAGTCGACTTTGAGGGGACCCTACAAATCGACCTAGAGCATCCACACTGGACGCCTAGGTAGACTTGTAGAGGCTAGGTGGACCTGGGACAGGTCCATGGTGGCAGGGGGACACCCCTTGCCAAGTGCCAGGGGGCTCAGCCTTTGCCCCATTGTACCTTGGTACAATGGGGCAAAGGGGGACAGGGACCCTGACAGGGCATAAGAGGCGGGGGGGGGGCATGCCAGGCTCTCCCTGTGCCAGCCACCCTGGCAAGGAGGGCAGTGGGGAAGCCCTGGAGGCCCCTAAATCGACTTAGAGTCAACTTAGGGGTACTCCAGGTCTACACTGGCTTAAGACTTTAGAAAGTCGACTTAAGCAGAAAATCGACTTAAAAGGAGGTTTTAGAAAGTTGACTTAATTTTTCCTTAGGTGTAGTGTAGACGCAGAGTAAATTAAGTTGACTTAAGTAAGCTATAATTTGACAGCTGCTTTTCGGGCTTCTTTTTGCATGAAACAAGGTTAAAAAAGCCTCTGGCTAAAGGGCGGGGCTGTAGGTGTTGTCAAGATGCTGTCACACCCAGAAGGCCAATGAGCATTTGTCATGTGGCATAAGCCGCCCTCACCCCACCAGCTGTCTCACCTAAGGGAATTTCCAAAATCCACCCATGTTAACATGCAATATATTGCCGTACTGTTTGAAAAGATTTTCTGTTATTTTACGCCTTTCCCTTCATGTAAGTATTTAACGGTTAACATCAGGGATTATATCGTCTTCAAGAGAGTTCTCAGAATTGAGGAGCTTTCATCCAGAAGGGGCTTTCATAGGATGATTCCATTACAAACCACACAATGAAAGTAAACTGGCTTTTGGTTGGTTTGGCTGGGATTTATTTATTTATTTATTTATTTAGGCCTCAGCTAGGGTTAAACAAGAGAGAGAGCTGTTTTGTTGTCTAAGGTCATAATTTTTAAACCTGGATGCCTTAAGCTAGTCTACTAATTCATGTGTAAATTTGGCCTGATTTCAGAGAAGCTGAGTGCCCACAAATTCCATTGAAGGCCATGGGAGCTGCAGGTCCTCATCAGCTTGGAAAACAAGGCCACCTTTATTTATATGCCTAAATATGGATCCAAGCACCCAGCTTTGAAAATTTTGGCCTAAACATTTGTCATTCAACGTCTCTGCAGTCAAAAGCTCTTTAAGGATATATTTGTTGGTTACAGGTGCTTTAATGGGGAAAAGTTACGTCAGGTCTGTTTGGGTACGTCTGCACTGGAGGCTCTATTAAGTCGACTTACCAAGGTCAACTTTAAGTCGCCTTTAAAGTCGACTGTGTTAAGTTGACTTAGAGAGTCCACAATGAACACTCCAGTCGACTACCAGCATCCATACTGGCAGGTGCTAGGTTGATGGAGGAATGGTGCATTGTGGGTAGCTGTCCCACGTTGCACTGGGGCATGGAGGCCAATTAGGTCGACTTAAGGGCACTCCCTGTCCACACTGGCTTAAGTCGACTTAATAAGGTTGACTTAAGCATTAAGTCGACCTTCAGAGGTGGTGTTATTAAGTCAACTTAAGGAAGTGCTTAAGATGACTTAATAAGCGCCCATTGTGGATGCGGCGGTCTGTAGGTCGACTTAAACATCCTTAAGTCGACCTAAGGCTCCAGTGTGGACGTACCCTCTATGCTTCAAACTCAAGTGAAAGATTTTTCTTTGAGAACTTTCTTACTTCATCAACAAGCTTTCCTTCTTACTTCATTAAAATGGGAAGCATTAAATGAAACATTTAATTCAATCTTATATAGGCCTGATAAAAATTATTGACAGAGATCTTTAGCTTTAAGCACAAAGTGTGAGATTTAGGGTAGTCTTGTTACCTGGAGAAACTAAATTAGTTACCCGGGCACAACATCTATTCTGTTCCAATCACATCTATCCAATCTTTTTTTTTTTTTTTTTTTTTTTAATTTTGGCCCTATTAGAAACTGCTATTGATCAGCTGAATTGAAGTGGCTATGCTCTAATTTCAACTTTTATTACCAAAAAGAATAATTTGGTTTAAATGAATTTGAGACACAATCCTTACGTAAAAGCTTACAGGCGATACAAAAACAGGTCCCAACAATTTTAACTATAATTTGACTCCTTTGTTAAGATAATCATTTAAAAGTAGTAAAGAATCCAGATAAATTTTTACTGCTTTTTCTTTATGTTGATGCAAAGATCCAGCACACATGGGGTGTGTCTACACTTGTAAATTAAGTCGACTTAAACTTCCTTAAGTTGACTTAATTTACTCTGCGTCTACACTACACTTTCCTTAAGTCGACTTAAGCAGCTGCTTAAGTCGACTTAAGGAAAAATTAAATCGATTTTATAAAACCTAGTTTTAAGTCAATGTTGCTGGCTAAGTCGACTTTAGAAAGTCGACTTAGCCAGTGTGGACGGGGAGTAGCCCTAAGTCAACTTTAAGTCGATTTAGGGGGCTCCAGGGCTTCCACATTGCCTTCCCTGCCAGGGTGGCTGGCACAGCCACAGCCTGGCGTGCCCCCCCAAAGGGCAGGGCAGAGCCCTGCCCACCCTGCCCCTATGCCCTGCCAAGGTCTCTGTCCCCCTTTGCCCTATTGTACCAAGGTACAATGGGGCAAAGGCTGAGCCCCCTGGAACTTGGCGAGGGGTGCCCCCCCTGCCACCGTGGACCTGTCCCAGGTCCACCTAGCCCGTACAAGTCTACTTAGGCGTCCAGTGTGGATGCTCTAGGTCGATTTTGTAGGGTCCCCGCTAAGTCAACTTAAAATTTGAGTATGGACATGCTAAGTCGACTTAAATTAACAAGTGTAGACATAGCCATGGAGACCTCCTTATTGTCTCTAGTGTCCCTTCATTCTGTTTGACATATATTTACATAGATTTATTTTATTCTTATGGTTTCACTACTATCTCTGTCCCATGTTTTCTTTGTTCTACTTTATTTTGTCTTACTCTACTTCTGAAAAGGAGGAAATCAAAGCTTTCGTTAAAAAGTTGCAATTTTTGTGGAGATCCTCATTTCAGGCCAAACTCAAGTGACAGTATTCTCATGACCAGCCTCTTCCTAAAGACAAATATATAAAACAAATGGGAAGTTTCTAGAAGAAGCAGTTTTCAACTTCTGAGCAAACATGGAAAATTCAAAAGATATTTAAAAAGTGAAACATCTCTATGTTTTAAAACCATTGACTTAAAAAGTGGCTTATCTGATCAGCCTCAAACTTTTCAAAAAAAAAAAAAGATCTTCCCTGCCAGGAGACTACAGAATTTGTTTGTTTGTTTGTTTGTTTAAATTTGGGTCTTAGAATGGAAACTGACAGAATTGGTTCCATAATAAGGAGTCACAAAAATCATTTCCAGTATGTCCCTGTAAGTGAAGCCCCATTTTATTTCTTCCACAATTCTTTATAGGCCTTTAAGGAGCTATGAAAAGTCGCTAGCTAACAGGGAATTCCTTACAGAAATAAACCATATTTGGAAACATATTTTTATAGGTCTGGAAATATATTAATGATTAAGGGCTTGATTCGTAAAATGGCTGAGTACTTGCAGCTCCCATTGATTTCAGTGGAAGTTGCAGATGCCCAGCACCTCTCACTGTTAGAGCCTCGGTATTAACATAGTTTAATTCTCTATTTGCAGAAGATACACCAGATGTGGTACCGGCTCTCAGAAATTTACAATCTTAAAGCCAGTGTAGAAGATACGACCCATCCCTCCCTGGTAGTCTCAGAGGGAGGCTATACCCCCTCGCTACACATCTGTGGGGACAAACTTGATATAGGGGATTAGCTCTTCAGCTCCGTAGCCCAAGCCCTCTAGCTGGCGGAGAGAGCAAAGAGGCTATAGCCTGGGCCCTCAGTCCGAGCAGAGCAGGCAAAGCAGGCAGTGTATAGCCCTGGGGTGAATAGGAAGACTCTAACCTAGGGGTCTCAAACACATGCAAGCAGCCTACGGAGCTCCCTCCTGCGGCCCGCGACAAGACTCGGAGTTCAGGAGTTCCCAATCCGTGGCCGGCTTTTCAAGTGCCCGCACCCCCGCCAGCCGGGAGCTGGCAGCCAGACTGCAGCAGCCTCCTTTCCACCCAGGAGTGCTTCCTTTTGGGCCACGCCCCCCTGACCCCTCCCCCCATTGGCCTCAGCAGCCACTGCCAGGCAGCTGGGGAGGAGCCATCCGCTGCAGGGGCGTTGCTGACCCTAAAATGGGTGGGTTCTTTCTTTCTTTCTTTCTTTCTTTCTTTCTTTCTTTCTTTCTTTCAAAAAAAACTTTAAAAAATTTAATTTTAATTAAAAACCTTTTAAAAAAGGTTTTTTAAAAAACCTTTCTAAAATTAAATTTCAATTAAAAGTTAATTCAAATTCAATTAATTAAACCCAATTAATTAATTTTATTTACAAGCGCTTTGAATTCAATTAATTAATTTTAATTTAATATTAATTAAATAAACTGGTGGCCCATCAGGGTTTTAAAAACTGTTGTATGAAAAGATTTCAGTGATGCGGCCCTTGGACCAATATCCTAGTCCTCATGTGGCCCTCGTGGTAAATTGAGTTTGAGACCCCTGTTCTAATCCAAGGCAGGGAGAGTCAGCAGTCTATATCCCCAGTCCTCAGGCAGGGTGGGATGAATAAGCAGTCACTAGCCCCAGATGGGGCAAATAAGCAAGCTCTAGCCTCAGGCAGGACAAATAAATCTATGGGCCTCTGAGGCATCACAGGCTGGGATGAGGTGACCACCCGACAGATGGTGTGGGAAGGAGGGAGGGACACAAAGGCCCCACCTGACTCCACTGCTTCCCAGCCCAGAGCCCTACCAGTGGCAGCATGTTGGGTCAGTGGGGCTTAGGCCGAATTCACCAACAAAGACTTGAGTGTGAGCCCAACTGGACCTAAGTCAGGCTGGAAGGACGTGACAAGTGGGGTGCCTCAGGGTTCTGTCCTGGGTCCGATTTTGTTCAACATTTTTATCAATGACTTAGATGATGGCATAGAGAGCAAATTTATAAGGTTTGCAGATGATACCAAGCTGGGAGGTGGTTGCGAGTGCTTTGAAGGATCACAATTCAAAATGATTTGGACAAACTGGTGAAATGGTCTGAGATAAATAGAATGAAATTCAATAAAGATAAGTGCCAAGTATTCCACTTAGGGTTGAACAACCCATTGCACACATACAAAATGGGCAATGACTGCCTAGGAAGGAGTACTGCAAAAAGGGATCTGGGTGTAATAGTGGGCCACAAGCTAAATATGAATCAGCAGTGTAATACTGTTGCAAAAAAAGCAAACGCCGTTCTGGGGTGTATTAACAGGAGTATTGTGAGTAAGACATGAGAAGTGATTCTTCCACTCTACCCTGTACTGATTAAGCCTCAACTTGAGTACTGTGTCCAATTTTGGGCACCTCATTTAAAAAAGGATGTGGAGAAACTGGAAAAAGTCCAGAGAAGGGCAACAAAAATGATTAGAGGTCTGGAACATTTGACCTATGAGGGAGGATTGAAAGATCTGGGTTTGTTTAGTCTAGAAAAAAGGAGACTGAGAGGGGATATGATAACAGTTTTCAAATACCTAAAAGGTTGTTATGAGGAAGAAGGAGCAAAATTATTCTCCTTAATCACAGATAGTAGGACAAGAAGCAACAAGGTTAGATTACAGGTAGGGAGGTTCAGCCTAGACATTAGGAAAAAATTCCTAACTGTCAGGATGATTAAACACTAGAATAAGTTGCCTCGGCAGGTTGTGGAATCTCCTACATTGGAGGTTTTTAAGAGCAGGTTGGACAAACACCTGTCAGGGATGGTTTAATGGGGGTAATTGGTCCTGCCATGAATGCAGGTAACTGGACTTGATGACCTGTCATGGCCCCTTCCAGTTTCTATGGCTATTTCTACACTTGAAAAGTTGTCGACATAGCCCCTTTTCGACCTTATTAAGTCGACTTAACACTTTAAGTCGACTTAATAAGGTGGATTTAGGCCCCAATCCCCGTCCACATTGGCTTAAGTCGACCTAATAAAATTGACTTAAGCGTTAAGTTGACTTAAATCAAGGAGTTATTAAGTCGACTTAACTTTTCCTTAAGTTGATTAAGGAACTGCTTAAGTCGACTTAAGGAAAGCCCAGTGTGGACGCAGACTAGTTTAAGTCAACTTAATTTGTAAGTGTAGACGCACCCTATGAGTCTATGATTCTATCTCTGGGCTACTTCCTCCACCCCTCACCTGGGTACCTGTGACCAAGAGTCATCATCAGCCACCAAGCCCTCGCTGTCGGGGATGTCCACCAGCAGGTAAGTCTTCAGGGTAACCAGGATCCTCTCCATCTTCTCTCTGTAGTAGCAGGCTGGAGACATCTTTCTCCTTCAAGAGCTGCCTGCTTTCTTAGCTGTAGGTCCCACCCTTCATACTTCCGGTTCCATATGGGCTCTGCCCCCCTGTTTCTGGTATGGTATCTCCTCTTTTCCTGTTACCCCATGGCTGGTGGATAGTGGGGAGTGAACCATAAGTGGAGGCCAGGGCCCAGCTCTATGAAAGGACTTAGTTAAACATTGCGATGCTTAAAGTGCCTAATTTTTACATGCCTAGAAAATCATACAGACAATACTGTGATCTCAAATCTTGAATTAGGCACCTAAGTTCCCTATACAATGAAGGGAGAGGGAAAGGCTCCTTACAATGCCATCCACCAAAGCCACTATGCTAGGCAGGAAGTGGCCTAAGCTAGTCAATGGGAGATGCTGACCAGAGGAATGGATGCTAAATCCCACCCCTCTTGTAATTAGGCACATAAAGTGAGTGTACAGGGAGGTGCCTATCTCTGCGTGCAATCCATGAACCAGGTGAAGGTAGGTGTTTGGCCACCTAAGCTGTGCACAGGGCTTGAAACAAAACAGCCATGGGGAGGAGGAGAAGGCCCACCACCCTTATAGTGTTTAGCCTGGTGGTTAGGACACCCACCCAGGATGTGGAAAACCATCCCCTCAGTTTGAGTCCCCTCTTTTCCTGAGGGAAGAAGGGGTTTGAATTGTGATCTGCTAGTGAGTACTCTAACCACTAGGTTATAAACTATCCTGATGCGTGTCTCCGTGGTCTCTCCTATCAAAGTAGTTCCACTTTAATTGAATGACTAAATATTACGTGGGCCAGCGAGTTAGAATGACTCTATAGCTAGTGGTTAGAGCAGGCCACAAGAGAGGTGGCAGATCCCTGTTCAGAGCCTTTTTTCCCCCTCAGGAAAAGGGAGGATTTAAACCAGAGGCCTCACACATCCTGTGTGAATACACTATCCCTAGGCTAAAGTTTACATCGAAGGGCCTTTCTGCTCTAGCTGTTTTGTGTGAACCCACCAGAAGGACCTTGTAACAATATACTGGAGGTTCCCAGATCGGTGAGTCACTGAGTTACTCAGTCCACCTCAGCAAGTGAGAGCTTTGCTATTGTTAAGCTGTGCCTGTCAGCTCCCTCACATGCTGGCTTGCCAGTGTAAGCAGGGTCTGAATGTCCTGCAGAACTGCTTAGGGGGAGGGGAACAGGCATCAGAGCCAGCTTGTATTTGCATGAGCACACCCACCCTGCTTAGGTGATTGGACTGCTTTGCCCAAATGATCCCTTTGGCAGGGGCTGGGTTACTAATCACGTTCGTGCTAAATGCAGGGGTAATGCAAATGTTGTTGTTCCCATTATTATATGAGCAAAGGGCAGCAAAACTATGCTTAGCCTGTTGTGACTGAGGGGTCACTGTAACCTGAACAGAATTGGCTAAGCAAGGGGATCTGAACCTAGAGCCCTGTGAAAAACAAAGTCCTGCGGTACTTTTAAAAACTAACAGATTTATTTATTGCATGAGCTTTTGTGGGAGAAAATTCCACTTTGTCAGATGCTTTGAAGATAGGAAAACATCTGATGAAGTGGGGTTTTCTCCCATGAAAGCTTATGTGATAAATAAATCCTTAGTCTTTAAAAGTGCTACAGTACTTTGTTTTGCTGCAATAGACTAACACAGCTACTCCTTTGGAACTAGAGTCCTGTGCAGACTCTGTGCTTTCTTGTGAGTGGGGAATTATTGCCTCTAGAGGGGGGTGATAATTGTCCTAAGTTACTGGGTGGGGGCTTGAGCCATTTTTGTGTTGTATTGTTGAAGAAAATTGTAGATACTGAACCCAGCCCTTTTGCTGCAAACTCCGATTGGCAGATGGGTTATAGCAGCAAACTCTTCAGCAGTCTGCCAGTCCAAGCTTTCTGAACCCCAATTCCTGAGTTCCTCAGAGATGTGTCTTCAAAGTGCTCAGTCTCTCTGACTCTCTCCCTCACCGAACTTTATCACGTTCACTACCTTTTTCAAGAGACAGGACACAGCAGCTTACTAATGTAATTGGCATTGACCACCCTCCATTTCAGCCTTGTTTGTTTTCCTGCCACATTTCAATCGAAGCAGGGATCTAGTTTAGGGCCGTATTAATGCAGGGACTCTGGTGGCTGAAGCCCCAGGCCGCAGCCTAAGGCGGGCTCTAGGCTCCAGTCCCTGACACCCGTCCACCACAGCACTGGTGGGGCTTGCTGGTCGGGGGAGGGCACTGAGAGGGCCCCTACCCCACTGGCATTGGGTGTGGGGGCTAGGCCCTGGGTTCATGTTCGCTCCACTGTGGAGGCCACTCCATGTGCCAGCTGGCCCCACCAACAGAGGCAGACTGTGGCCAGGCCACCAGGGTGGGGGGCTGGGGCCCCAAGCGAGGGGTTTTGCAGTGGGGCCCCAGGCTGGGGCCTGTGGTGGTGGGCAGTCCTGGGCCCCAGGGCCACTTAATCTGGCCCCGATCTAGTTTCAGTAAAAGTCAAGTAAGTTTGTTAAGTGAAGGGCATTGGTTTAAGTGATATCAAGCCTAAGCATAGGTCACTGTCTGTAGAGGACCAAGTGGCACAATATAAGGAAGGGGGGGAGTGGGCATGGGACCCTCTCACATATCGCCTTTGCTGTCCATCCATCAGCCCTTTGCATGCTTTCCTCTTTGCGGTCCCCTCCCTGCTTTGCTTACACTCCACTCAGCCCTGCTGCTCTTCTGCATTCCCCCTGGCAGGGAGCACCCCGCTCCCACAACGGTGCAGAGAACCAGCCTCTGGAGTGAGCATGCAGCGCTCCTCCAGCCTGGCCAATGGGCTCCTTCCTTCCCTGTTGCCTCTGGCCCGGCCAGCATCTGCAAAAACCCCAGGATCTGCCTGCACAGGGCACTGCCCACGAGGAGCAGAGCCCTGCATGTGCCAACGCTGCCCAGAGTCCCAACCAGTGCCGGCTTGGGGGAGTCTTTCTGGAGTCTCCAACCCTCAGATAAACACTTGGGGCTGGGGAGCAATTTCCAGCCTGTTTTTGCCTTGAACTCACAGGCACAGCAGCCCTCCCACCGCAGAGGCTTAGAGCTCTCTCTGCCTCCTGCCAGGTGCCCCCCCCCCCGGGTCCTGGCCCGGACAATGTGGAGTGCTCCATCCTCCCTACTTCTGGCTGGGCTTCAGAGCCTTGAAGTCCTTGCAGTCAGGTACCCTGAGGCCCCATTCTCAATGTCTCCTTAGGGCTTAACCCCTTTCTGCCCATGCTGCAGCCAGGGGACAGGAGGTGGCTGGGTTATGTTGGTGGCCAGCAGCCTAGAGGTGTTAGCTGCCTTTCAGCATTGTGTGGGCAGGAAAGGGGGGAAAGGGGGAAGGAGCTGCTTCCAGCCATAGGTGGGAGGTGGAGAGGAGGGAAGGGATGAGCTCTGCAAAGACATGGGCCAGGTCATCCTGACTCCCTCCTCCCCTCTTTGACTGGGAGCAGTTCCCATCCCTTGCCATATGTACAGTGCCAATAGCCTGCTGCTGGCCACATTCTGGTGTGAACCCTGCCTGCCCATGCCCCCCAGTTATCAAACACTGCACTCTGCCACAAGACTAAAGAAGTTAACCCTGCCTGGTAGAAATCTGTGGGGGAGGGCAGTATGTGCCCCTCCAATGCATCACCTATGAGTATGAGGAATAAAGGTAGAAATGGTTCCAAATAAACAAAAGTAAGAATCTGCTTCGAAGACTTCAATCTAACTTAACAACCTAGAGTCCTTTGTTCAAAGAAGTTTTTCTCATCAGTCTTTCTTCCAGCCTGGCTGACCAGTTATTTAGCCAGGGCCCCTCACAGAGCTTCAAAGCGTTTGGTTTCTTTGTCTGCTCAGGTGAAGGATAACTTAGGGGTTTGCTCCCCCCTGTCTTTATAGCCTAGTACACCTTTGAAATATATTCTTCAGAAGGGTATCCCCAGCTAAAGTTTCTTTCCCCTGCTGGGAAGAGACGCCATGCTGTCTGGTGTAGACTCCATGCTTGGTTCCTCCCCCACTGATGACTTGTACAATGCAAATGATCTCTCCCTGCAACCTCTGATTCAAGTGAATATCACAGTGAATTTGTCCACACCTTGTTTGAGGTGGCGGCCTCTTTCCTTTGTCTGGGGAAAACCACCTTATCAACTCCCCCTGACATGCCTGGTTTAAATGCATTTTAGTCACATATTTCCAGCACATCTATAAAGTTCTTTGTGGGTCAATCAGATACAGATCACACGAGAATGTTAATGATCAGCAACTTATTAGTTTTCTAGTGATATATTGAATACCATCTTTTGGGTAAATATCATGACAACTGTGTGCCAGGCTCTTAGCATCACAGGCCTGATCTGGAGGCAACCTCTGAGCACATCCACTGGATCAGGCCCTGCTAGCACATCCACTGGATCTGGCCAACTTTCTAATTTGTGAAAACTGGACAATGAGTGCTGGAAAACCTCTCCCCTGCTCCACTCCTCTCAAAGCCCAGCCCGCTGCTCTTTTTTTTAGACCCCCCCCCCCCACCCCACCCCCATCATTCATCACTCTCTCCACTTTCCTCTCCCTGTCAGCTGAGCTAGAGGTTTAGGAGTGAGTGGGGCAGGATATTCTAGGGGCAGAAGGAGATGATTGGGGCAGGATAGGGGAGGGAGAGCCATGCTCCTGGGGTGCCGCTGCGTGACTGGGGCAGGATGAGGAGCAATGTTCCCTCTAAGGTTTGGCAGCTTATGTGCAAAATTTTCAAGCCGTGTGCAAAACTTTTTCTGAATAAAATTTTTGTGCAAACTCACACGACAGAAATTATAGGTATTAATTGAAGTTAAAGTGATTGTAAACAGAATTAATTAATTGTGTTTAATTAATTGAATTTGAATGAATTTTGAATTGAAATTTAATTTTTAGAAAAGTTTTTATTTAAAATTAATTTTTAAAAAGCTTTTTAAAAAGGAAGGAAAGAAGGAAGGAAGGAAGAGAAAGAAAAAAGAGAGAAGGAAGGAGGAGAAAAGGAAAAAAAAAGTAAGAGAAAGGAAGGAAGCAAAGAAAGAAAGAGAAGGAAGAGAAAGAAGGAAGAGAAAGAAGAAAGGAAGGAAGGAAGAGGAAGACGAGAAAGAAGAAAGGAAGGAAGGAATAGGAAGACAAAGAAGAGAAAGAAAAAAGAAGGAAGAGAAAGAAGGAAAGAAAAAGGAAGGCAAACAAGAGAAAGAAGGGAAGAGAAAGGAAGAAAAGAGAGAAGGTAGGAAAAGAAAGGCAGAGAGAAGGAAAGAAGTAAGAGAAAGAATGAAGAGAAGGAAGGAAAGAAAAAGGAAGGCAAAGAAGAGAAGGGAGGCAAGAGGAAGGAAGGCAGGGAAGAGAAAGGAGGGAAGAGAAGGGAAGGCAAAGAAGAGAAAGGAGAGAAGAGAAAGGAAGCAAAGAAGAAAAAAAAAAAAGAAAGAAAGAAGCCGAGGCCTCTGGCGGCGGGGACCCGAACGCGGCCCCAGCAGGGCAGAGCAGACCCCGGCACCTGAGACCGATCCTGGCCCTGTGCCGGGAGGCCGAGCTGTCGGCGGGTGGGAGACCGGGAGCCTGCCCTGGCCGCGGCCACCCCGCTGCCCCGGCCGCATGGGGCAGGCAGGCGCGCGCACGTGTTAGGATTCAAACACTGGGGAACAGCACATAGAGGAAGGTGAGGTCAAATCACCTGTTGTAATGAGAGAAAAATCCGTAGTCCCTGTTTAACGCAAGGCAACTGAGTTGAATTTGCATATAAATTCAAGTTCTGCCTAAGCCCCAAAACAATTCACTAACCGTGGAGGATAGAATAGGAGTTTGTTAGCTGTGTGACATCTGGGGTTGCTTTGGGGCTTAGGCAGGCGATAGGTGCCCTTAGAGTGAGGCTGAAGAACAAATGCCCGGAGGTAAAATCATAGGCTCTATCTACATTAGAAAAGGTTAGGACAACTTTGTTAAGTCAAGTTAAAGTCAACCTTATTAAGTCGACTTAACAAAGTGATTATCTTGAACGGGGACTTAGTAAGTCGACCTAGCGGCCCTTAAGTCGACTTAATAAAGTCGACTTAAGGGTTAATCCATGTCCACACTGTGCTTAAGTCAACCTAAGGAGTTGACTTAAGGGTTAGTTCGACCTAACCAGCGGTTCTTACTAAGTCGACCTAAGCTTTCATTAAGTTGACTTAAGGAATTTCTTAAGTCGACCTAATGAAAGTCTAGTGTGGACGGGGAATAATTTAGGTTGACTTAAGGCTACTTAAGTTGACCTAAATTGCCAGTATAGACACAGCCATAGGCACTTAGGGTACATCTACACTGGCAAGCTAGGTTGACTTAAGGATGCTTAAGTCGACCTAAACAAAGCTGCATCCACACTTGGCTTTCATTAAGTCGACTAATAACTACCACTCTTTAGGTCAACTTAACATCTAAGTTGATTTGTTAAGTCGACCTAAAACCTGTGTGGATGCCCTAAATCAACCTAATTCCCTAAATTGATCTAGGGCTGGGGAGAAGGGAGCCTTGTCCCGGGGAGCTGCGGGTCCCTGCTTGTTGGGGATCCAGGCAGGCAGTCAACTTAAATTTCTAGTGTAGACTCTCTGGCTGAGTCTACACTGGTAAATTAAGTCGATTTAAGCTTGGCTTAAGTAGACTTGATTTACCCTGCATCTACACTACACTTTGCTTAAGTTGACTTAAGCAGCTTGCTTAAGTTGACTTAATGAAAATAAAGTCGACTTAATGAAAATTAAGTCGACTTTATTAAACCTGCTTTTTACTCGACCTAAGGCTTAAGTCGACTTTCTAAAGTCGACTTAAGCCAGTGTAGCCCTGGGGTAGCCCTAAGTCGACTTAGGGCTACCCCAGGGCTACACCAATGCCCTCCCTGCTGGGGGGGGACACAGGGGGAGCCTGGCATGCCCCCCAAAGGGCAGGGCATGTGGCCACGGTGTGACACTGTCTGGATTTAGGGAAGCATTTATGATATTATTTTCTATGAATATCTCATAAATGCTATAATCCATAGGAACTATGTCATGTTTGGTATCAATAGAAAGGTAGTAATTTGCTGGGAATGATTATATAGTTTATGTCTAGGAATTGAATTCGGATTAGAAATTAGTTTAGTTAGGAATTTGGTGTTATATCTATACTTTAACTTGTGTGATTTTATGGAAATGTCTGAGAGAGGCGGGTGTGTAAAACCATTGTGTCCTTCAGGTTTAGGAATTTTCCAGGTAGAATGGACCCAGGGAGTATCCTCATGAGCCATTAAGGACATAAGGAAGACAACCATTGTGTCCTTAATGGCTCATCAGTTTAATGGCTCATCATTGCACACAAGGGGTTCCCTCCCCGCCACCGTGGACCTGCCCAAGGTCTGCCTAGCCCCTAGAAGTTGACGTAGGCGTCCAGTGTGGACACTCTAGGTCGACTTTGTAAGTTCCCCTTTAAGTCGACTTTAATTTTAAGTGTAGACACACTAAGTCGACTTAAAAGTGCAAGTGTAGACATAGCCTCTAAGTTGACTTAACAAAGTTGACTTAGCTTTTCTAGTGTAGACATATCCTTAGAGGTTATGCAACAGCCAAACAGGAGTTTTATGGATCACAGTGGTGCTTAAAAATGGGATTTAGATGCTTAGGTATTTTCAGGGATTCCCCGTCCCCCGCTCCCCCCCAGGATACTAAAGGGATATTCTTTGAGAGAACAGTGGCAGCCACATGGAGAGAAGGACTGTCAACTATGGAATGAGAACCGGAGCTGGTCTCTGATAATGGGAAATTCTCTGATAATGGAAATCCTCTGATAATGGGAATTTCCTATAATGCCTATTAAGAAGTTGCTAGACGCATCACAGGATACCAATATCCCACCTAAAGTCTACATCAATAATAACATTCTGAGCAACGTGGATTGCTTCTTCTATCTTGGCTCAACTTTAACCAGCTTTGCTGGCTGGGAAATATAGATCACATGTCTCAAGATCATCTGCCGAAGGTTGTGCTCTATGGCCAACTCAAGAATTACCTGTGAAGCAGCAGAAGGCCAAAGCTCCAATACAGTGACAAGGTTTCAAGAAATTCAGCATTCTCGTAGACCTAGTACCCGTAGTTCCATAGACAATTGGGACAGGCATGCCCACAACTGCTCAGTCTAGAGAATAAGGGTTAAGGCCAGTGCAGTCATCGCAGAGAGCCCAGGGTGAGGACTGGAGGTAAGCCAGGAAGCCGAGTGTTCTCCAACCTCCAGCTGGTGGATGGACCTGTCATCACTGTGGGAAGGTCTGGCACTCGCACATTGCGCTCTTCTGCCACGCTATCACCAAGCACCATTGACCGACTGACTTTCTTGGGCTTCCTTTCATCTATCAAGATGTTGGATGGCCCTACTACAGAAGTAAATTCCAGGCTTTTGTGTACTATGCTCATCATTACAGACTGTAAGACAACAAAAATTAAATAAATGTTATATCTTTCATTTGTTTAGAACTTTTCATCCCAAGAGAGCTCAATGCACTTTACAAAATATGGCAAAATATTCTTTCCTTACTTATGTTCATATATATGCTATTAAAGCCAATAAATGTTCTTTGTGAAGAATTTAGCCCAATACATTTATATAGTCAGACAAGTAGGGGCTGTGGATTGTCATCAAGCTGCTGGTGGACTCAATTCACTTCACGTAAATATCCGAACAGTTGGATACTTTTAAGAGCCAAAGAGAGCACCTGAATTTTGAGGTTTCACCCCATTAATTTGGACCTGTTTATGAAATTGGCAAACTACTTTGTCCATGAGCACAGAAGCATTGTAACACAAGAATAATCCAGGCAACAGACAAAAATATCAGAATCAGATGTGTTCATTGAAAGAGCATGGCTTTCTCACAGGAATCCTGAAGCAGATATTTAACATCTGTGGATAGGGAAATATGCTACTATTACTACAATTCAGAACTGGTTAAAGCTGGAAATTTTAAAAAGCTCTTGCAGTGCATAAAACAAGGTTTTGGAGTAGCTAGTGAAAAGAATTAATGTTCTGTGGGAGGTGGAAAGCAAGAGAATATAATTAAATCTCTACACTCCTCTCCAGTCTTTAAGGAATTGGATAAGAAATGGTTTTGCTGGGCAGCTGAATATATGCTAAACAAGATAGCTGGGGGAGGAAGCCATCTTGGTAACTTTATGTAGGTTTACACGTGCAGCAGGGCCAAGGAACATTTCTGATGAAAATAAAATCTTCTGGGCTTGATCCAGCTGAAAATATCCACCGTGTGCTGGGCCATACATGTTTCATAGGGTCACAGAGTCTAGCTCCTAGCAGGAAACATGGCCTGGCTGCTGTGGAAGCCCGAGAAAGCAAAACAATAGGTTCATGGCTGAAAACTGCACATCCAATTGGGGAAGCAAGAGATCCCATGCCAACAAGCTTCCTTTCTCCACTAGCCCACAATGCAAGATTCTTTTTCCCTTTTATTCCTACAGCCAAGGTTATTCGGCAAACAGGAGTCACGTAAGAGCTGGGCTAGAGTCACTCTTCTGTCCAATTGTATAGTGGGATCAACAGCCTTTGTGACTGACAGGCCTGGAGGTGATCAGTATTGATTAGCTCTTGCAAGATAAAAATAAATGTTTTGGGGGAAAAAACAGACTTCTGTGAGTTTGGGTGGTGAGAGCTGTCTTCAAGAGCCAACATTTTGTTGAAATGATTTATTACCTGTATTAATTTATATAGCACCATTAGCACACATCAAAGGCACTTTATAACAAGTAAGTTTGAATGAAAGTAAGTACCACGTGTCAAAAAAATACAGTGAACTTTTAAAAGTAGAAAAAACAACGCATGAAGTTTGATTTTAAATCTACCAAGGGAATCTGATATATGAAAATTGTGGTATAATAAATTCTACCACCCTAGAAGCAGAGAATAAATGGAAGACAGAGTATGAGTGACATGATGCATGAGGGGCATTAACCCGAATCAAAATATTTTAGGGAAATTGGGTCTGAAGACCCTTAGATGATAACAAAAGTACTTTAAACTCAATCTTCCTTTGTAGAAGCAACGTATGCAGTCATAGAAATGATGGATTTAGTTCTGCATTCCTCAATCTCCCATATTTTGCTTCCCTTGAATCATATGATGGCCAGAGCTTTTTCACACTACCACAAGACTGTCTGCATCAGGGGCCAAAACAGTGTTACCATGATGAGAACTGGCAACACTGTACCTTCCTTATTGCGCGACCAAAGACAGCTCTGATAACAAAATCCAGAATTTACCTCTAAGCCATTTTTGTTCAGAAAAGTTTATCACCCCCATATCTCCATCCTCAAAGAGTGTTTAATTGATTTCAAGCCATTCTGCAGGGCAGGGAAAAAACTCCCAATTAAGTGTCAACAGCTATGGCAAATTTCAGTCCATACACAAATTCAAAGGGACGGGGCTCAAACTGGGAAAACAGGGAATACTATGGTAATGACACTTACACTTAAATAAAGCAGCAGTGTTATTGTTACAGACATTCACAACAACTTTTATAATTCCAGCTCTACCAAGTGTACTGAACTAGCTGTTAATGGTGGATGGAATAATAGCTCAGTCTCTTTCACCAGCCGAAGCTGATCCAATAAAAGATATTATCTCACGCAGCTTCTCTCTCTAGTATCTTGGGACCAACTAGCTGATCAAGGAAGGACACAGCCCTTGTGTAACTTTAAGCACAAGTAAACACACAGAAGTCACTGCAACTGCTTACGTGCTTTGTGTTACACACACATGTAAGTGCATTGCTGGATCAGAGCTGCAGTAGTTCCCAGTTCTGAACAGGAATGTTGCATTTTCATACAACGGTGGATTTTAAATTTTAAACCACTACCATGCGGTTCGTCCTAGTGTTTTGACCAAAAACTGTAATTTTGGCTGCTTAATGGGCCTGATCCTGCACCTTTGAACTCCAGTGTTTTGCCATTGATGTCAATCAATTCAGGATCAGGCCCAAAGGGAGGAAGCAGAATCGATAGAGCAATGTAGCTCACTCTATCAGCATTGCAGGGACAGATCAGCAGATTCCAGGGTGGCCTCATGGTCTCAGGAGAGAAACAAAAGAGGGGAAAGAGAGCTATAAAGCACAGCCCTTGAATGTTTCATCCCTGTACTGGGTACACAGACACTCATCAGAGGAGTATTTTTACAGACCTCTGGCACTTTAGAAGCTCAAAAAGAGAGAGATCCTTGTAACACCCTGAGATGTACGGGGAATGTTTCTAAACCCAGCAATTAAAATATTCAAAGAAGGCAAGATCTCTAAAGCACTCAGAACTATTAGGATGCAAAAAAAGTGAGAACTGGTCAGTACACTGCTCTTATGAACTACAGAGGGGATTAGTCCCAGAGCACCTGATTATCTAGAAAATAAGAAGAAACTACCAGCACTGCCTTTCAATTAGAAAAATCCTGTCATCTACAGCTCAGCTTTTATGGATAGATCACTCTATTTAAGATAGACTCTCAGAGCTGGTACTGTAATTCAGATCGTACATAGTAACAGAGATACATGTGGCAACATTACATAAAGAAATTAATACAAAAGCCCTGGAGGGAGCTGATTCCGTCACCAAAATAAATAATTTCTTTATTGTTACGGGGCCAACAGTGACACTGTTCTCCCACCATTTAGGTATTGAATTCCTCTTTTTTTATAGGGGACTTAAACTGGAGCGACCTATGCTCCCACCACATATATACACTGAGTCCCCTTTGTTCTAGCAGGCTTTCACGAAGAGGGTGCTCGTGATTGCTATACTGAGTTCCTCTTTCTTAGAGGGGATTTCTTGTGACCCCTGTGATCCCATTTACATATTAAGATCCTTCTGGTGAGAGGTGACTTTATTCCAACATTTACATACTAAGCGCCTCATTATATGTTCTTGTCCGTCAGTGTCAATATAGTCAAATTTTATTCTGTTGCTCTTTTCTGACTGCCGTTGATACACACATTAGGCACTACATTCCCCCTTTACTTGCACTCCGAGATCTACTGCATCCCATAAATACAATACCCTTCACTACAGTATCTGTTCAAGACGACTTGGGGGCTTCCACTATTTCCTATGGGCCATCAATCCAAAACAATATCAAGGGTGGTTTTGGTGTTGTCCTTAAAAAATCAAAACACAATGACTGAGGTTTTGCCAAAACCAAAAAGATGTCAAGTTCATGTCTAGTTTTACTTAAAATCTTTTCAAGGTTGTGTAAGCCAATTTAGCCAGGACTCTGGATCTGTTAAAATCTCGTATATCGTCTCTTCAGTAAATACATCTCATTGCAAAATGCACAGTCAGTACCTCCTGTGGTCAGCCTTACACAGTGGAGCTCACTTAAATGAAGTACCTTCTAAATAACCAATAAAGTAACAGTCCTGGTAAAAGAATAACTGTTCCATTCACATACAGAACTACTCTGGCGAGGTTTAAAATGACTATCTGATAAACCCATTAAAAGAGTAAACTGCCATATCACCAAAAACTTCAATTGCATAGGTCTGGTCTACACTACAAAGTTAGGTTGACAGAAGCTTCCTTACATTGACCTAACGCTGTATGCACCGATACTACCAAATCCCTTCACCGACTTAACTTGACTGGGTTGACTTAACTATTCTACCTCCATGAGAGGTGTAGTGCTTACTTCAATGCTGAGGAGTTGACAGGGAGGCAGTGCAGATGCAGCCTTGTGTAAGTCAACTGAATTGGCCTTCAGGAGGTGTCCCACAATGATTCAATATGACTGCTCTGGAGAGAGTTTTCAACTCCATTGCACAGCAACCTGGTACATAGGAAACAGTCCCTTGTTAAAGCCCTGGGAACTTTTGAATTCCCATTTGATCACCATGGAGAGCTCACCAGCTCAGCTGGTCTTGACTACTCAACGTCCCAAACACGCTCCAGCCTGGAGTACATAGGAGGTGGCGAATCTTATCAGTCTGTGGGAATAAAAGTAGGTGCAGGCAGAACTCTAAGCCAGCAAAAGTAATATAGATAGTTACGGAAAGATAGTACGGGGTGTGGGGGAGAAGGGCTACAGCAGGGACATGTAGCAGTGCCATGTGGAAACCAAAGAACATTGGCAAGCATACCAGAAGACAAAGGAGGTGAACAGCTGTTTTGATTCTGCACCACAGACATGGTGCTTCTACAGTGAGCTGCATGTGACATTTGGTGACAATCCCACCACTATCCCCAAATGCAGCCATTGATATCTAGTGTAGACATAGCCCCAGTGATTCACCAATGCTTGCAACACCACTGAAAAGTATCCCTTTTGGTTTATGTCCTCACTGGCAAAGGGGTCTAGTGCCAAGATAGGATATGTGTGCCAACTATTGCACCATTCCAGTTAGGGAACCCCACCACAGAAATACCTTCCACCATGTTCTGCATGTTTCCCAGGGTCACTACTCTTCTTAGCAGAAGTCTATTAACGGCCCTGCATACTTGGATTGCAACAACTCCCTGGTGGATTCTCTAAGTCCGAATTGATTCCCCACTGACTGGTAGCTGTCTGGCATTGCAAGCTTCCACAGAGCGATCACCACTCACTTCTCCACTGTCAGAGCAGGGCTCATTTTAATGTTGCTGCACTTCCAGGCTGGGAAAAGCTCTGCACAGAATTCCTGGAAAGTGGCCATCAGTGTATGAAACCTCTGCAACCACTGCTCGTCATCCCATGACTGCATAATGATGCAATCCCACCAGTCAGTGCTTATTTCCCAGGACCAGAAATGGCACTCCACCATATTCAGCTGCTGTGCAAGTGCCAGCAGCAACTGGGAATTGGTTTGCTCAGTGGCTTGCAGTGGGTCTGCTTGAAAGACATCATAATGTTCCATGCAGTGGCTCCTGTCTTGGCTCTGGAAATATATAGGATAAGGTGTGAGGTGTTTGTAATGCTCACAAGACCGCATAGCTAAATGGGTTCCATACTTCTCCAGCTCTGGCACACATGTGGCTAAGCCAGGCTTTCAAACAAAGGTGTGACAAAGTATGGGTTGTTTGCCATTGATATCAGGGTAGGAAGGGAGGAAGGAAACTGAAACAAGGGAGGTTGAAACCGTTTTCCCATTCCACCCTGCAACAATGTTTTGGCCCCCTGAGGCATTGCAAGTCCTTCTACAAAAAACCCCTGTGGCTAGTTGCACTGGGGCTGAGACTAGGGAAGTCCCAGTTGTTGATCATAGAATCTTAGGCTATGTCTACACTAACAATTTAGGTTGACTTAAGGACCCTTAAGTCAACCTAAATTACTCCATGTCCACAGTGGGCTTTCATTAAGTTGACTTAAGAAATTCCTTAAGTTGACTTAATGAAAGCTTAAGTTGACTTAATAACTAACCCTCCTTAGGTCGACTTAAGGACAGTGTGGACAGGGAGTAGCCCTTAAGTCGACTTTATTAAGTCCACCTAATGCCAGTGTGGACACCTATGTCCAATGCTAAGTTGACTTAATAAAGTTGACTTAAAAGGAGCCACTTTGTTAAGTCGACTTAAAGTCAACCTTATTAAGTCGACTTAACAAAGTTGACATAACTTTTTGTAGTGTAGACATAGCCATAGAATCTTAGGGTTGGAAGGGATCTCATGAGGTCATCTAGTCCAACCCCCTGTTAAAAGCAGGATGACTCCCATTAAATCATCCCAGCCAGGGTTTTATTTAACCAGATCTTAAATGTTTCCAAAGATGGAGATTCCACCAGCTCCCTAGGTAACCCATTTCGATGCTTCGCCACCCTCCTAGTAAGAAAGTTTTTCCTAATATCCAACCTCGATCTCCCCAGCTGCAATTTGAAACCATTGCTCCTTGTTCTGTCTTCTGTTACTACTGAGAATAACTTAGCTCTCTCCTGTAGTTGAAGGTTGCTATCAAATGCCCCCTCAGTCTTCTCTTCTGCAGACTAAATAAGCCTAGTTCCTTCAGTCTCTCCTTGTAAGTCATGTGCCCTAGCCCCCTAATCATTTTCATTGCTCTCCATTGGACTCTTTCTAATTTGTCAATATCCTTTCTGTGGTGGGGAGCCCAAAACTGGACACAGTATTCCAGATGCAGCCTTACCAGTGCCGAATAGAGGGGAATAATCACATCCCTCGATCTGCTGGCAACGCTCCTACTGATGCAGCCTAATATGCCATTGGCCTTTTTGGTAACAAAAGCACACTGTTGGCTCATATACAGCCTCCCGTCCACCATAACCCCCAGGTCCTTTTCTACAGTGTTGCTACTTAGCCAATCAGTCCCCAGCCTGTAGCAGTACAGGCTGCTATCTAAGACTTGGGATAGCTGGGGCCAACAGGTCTCGGAGACTGGAACTACTGGGAACTGAGATTGTCCAGCCTGTATTCTGGGGTCAGGGTCACACCCATCTGGCACTCCAGGACTAAATTTGAGGCCACACTTGGCTGGAACTCCAGGGCCTCGACACTCTGGGGCTGGGGCCAAATCCAGTCAGTGTTGCAGGACTGGGGCTTCTTGAACAGCACTCCAGGGCCGCCCAGTACTTGGATTGCCTGTGGCTGGATTAAGCTGGGACTGGTGGCTTTGGCCGGCTGGGGATTCAGGCTGCTTGGCCAACTGGGTTGGGGCTCCTCCAGCAAAGAAGGGAGCAGAAGGAGTGTGACTATATAATAGTTTCCCCCAATGTGGGGGAAGGGGGAGGGTGTTTCACAAACACATTTCTACTGTGGAGACAAAATGTTTCCACATAATTTATATCTACTTTGCATATCTGATTCTCATTTTTAATAGATGATAAATAGTTCTTTCCCTGCTTCAACTTTTATTCTATCATCCTGAGCTATATACCTAGACCTCATCCATACTCTGCTTGAAGCAAAGTGAGCTTCACATATATTGTAAGATTAAAAAGTTTCTGATCAAATTTCTCAAGGAAACCATGCTTGAACCCTGCTAGGAACATCTGCCCTTTAAATGCTTGTTGGCCTTGGCATGATTTCTAAGGTTTACATGGATAGCTTCTTACAGAATGAATTAATTGGGAAGAAAAACTTAGACAGGAAAATGTGAATGAAAATTGAGAGCTCTTTAGGAAGAGTATATAAAATGACCAAAAGGTCACAATTTCACAGTTGAAAAAAAGGACAACTTTGGGTAAAAGCCCATCCTGGTTCATAGGAGAAATGAAGGTTGCACTTAGGGGGGAAGAGGTAATATATAAACAAGGGAAAAAATGCAAGTAGATAGCAATGAATAGAATTAGCCCTTATGAAACACAGAAAATTGGCAGGGGAAGTTAAAGATATCAAGAAAAATATCAGAGCTGGCAGAGCTAAGAACAAGAAGGAGGTTTAAGTGCATCAGGAACAGAAGAATTTCTAAGAATGAGACTGGGCCATTACTAGGTCAAGATGATACAATTGTTAACAATGCAGAAAAGGCAGAAGTAAATTAAAAATATTTCCATTTGCTCTTTGGAAAGAAGCCGGATGGTACACACATCATGGCATCTACACTTTTAAATCAGCAGACCTGGATAACTTGTATCCAAACCTAAAATGTTCAGCTGAGGTGGTGGTGGGCAATAGTATTCAAAATGGGCTGGTGTTGTGGTGGAGAGCCAGCTCTGGGGCTGGGGGGTGGGAAGGGATGGTGCAGAGCTGGCGGTGTGTTGTGGCAGCGGAGAGCCAGTGGGGAGGGTGCAGAGCCAGCGGGGGTGGGGGGCAGCACTGTGGCAAAGAGCCAGCTGGGGAGGGGTGGGGGCAGTAGAGAGCTGGACCCAGGGCCAGTGGAGGGCTGACTTGGGGGGTGGAGGTGAGGATGGGTGTGGCGAGCCATTTGGGGGGTGACGGGGGGGTGGACTGGACAGAAATGTCCTGTGGGCAGGATCCAGTGTCCAGGCCATATTTTGCCCACCTCTAATGCTGAGGAGATCTCTGGTCCACTGATGACAATTTTTAATAGATCATGGAATAGTGAGGAGTGTTAATGTCATGTCAACATCCATAAAGGGCAAGTGGGATGCTCTAGGCAGAGGTCTCCAGGGGTCTAATTTTATATTCTGGCCTAAGCAGACCTGATCTGATCTGGGCTTGAGAAGGTTGAGTCATTTTCTGACCTGATTCGGCCCAGAGCCGAATGATCCTAATCAAGGCTACTGTCTCCTGCCCTTAGTGCTGGCATGGCAGCAGCTCTGTGCCCCACCCTCACTGACTGTCACCACTGCTTTGCCACACCTGTGTGCCCTGCTGGAACTCCTTGGGTCGGCATGCCCACTCCCCTGCAAATACATCAGCCATGCGAGCTGGCGATAGCTGGCAGCAGTGGGAACATGCAACCACCATCATGCCGACCTCACATGCAGAAGGAGGAGAGCCAATCCGATTTTACCCCAATACTTGTAGTCAGATCCTGTTGGGTTTGGGTCAAGCTTTGCAGGGCTCTAGACCAACGGTTCCCAACCTGGGTGTGCGACCCCAAATTTTACAGGGGGTCTATGAGGCTTCAGTAATATTGAGGTCATTTAGCCCCCAAGCTACGCACCAGCTGGAGCAAAGGAGCAGTCTCCTTGAGCCCTTTGCCAGCTGGGCACAGCTCTCCCGAGTCCCAAACAGGGGGAGGATTGGACTAGTCCCGGCCAGCCTCCACCACCTCCATTACCCTCCATTCATGAGGGATGGAAAGTGTCATGTGGTGGTGGCTGTGCCAGGGAAGGCTTAGCTTCTTACTCAAGACAAGAGAGTCCTGTGGCACTTTTAAAGACTAACAGATTTATTTATCGCATGAGCTTTCGTGGGAGAAAATCCCGCTTCGTCAGACGCTTTGAAGATGGGAAAGTTACAGAGTGGTAGGAAATTAAATGCAGGGGAGTGTATGAC